>VZZY01001699.1:70720-128451 GCA_013400335.1 Eurystomus gularis
GGAGCCGGGGCTGCTCCCCCCGCGCTGCGCCCGCCGTTCCTGGAAGCGGCCCAAGCGAGCGGCCGCCCGCCTCATTTAGCTCGTTACGGGCCGGAGGGATGCGCGGCAAAGCCCGCGTTGCTCCCGCAGATTAAAAAGCTCTCAGCGAGGCCGCCCTCGCTACCGCTAATGCCTTCCCAGAAGTGCCGGGCCCGCGGCTCCGCGGGCCGCAAACAGGCCCTAATGAGCCGGAGCGAGAGCCCCGCTGCCGGGCTGGCGTCAGACGGGGGCTGGGGACGGCGCAGACCGGGGGGCCGAGGCCCCTGCGGCTGGGGATGGAGGAGGGAGCTCCTGCCAGAGGAGCACTCAGCATTCCCGGCTTGGGGAAGGGGAAGGGGAAGAGGCGGGCTGCCAAACTTGCTTCTAACCCACGATGAGTCTTCATCCAGGCATGCTCCGCTCTGTGAGACCCCCCTGCAGTGCCGGGGCAGCTCTGGAGTCCTCAGCACAGCAGAGACATGGACCTGGTGGAGCGGGGCCACAGGAGGCCCCAGCAATGATGGGAGGGCTGGAAGCCCTCTGCTGGGAGGCCAGGCTGGGAGAGCTGGGCTTGTTCAGCCTGGAGAAGAGAAGGCTCCAGGGAGACCTTCTGGTGGCCTTCCAGGACTTCAAGGGGCCTGTCAGAAAGCTGGGGAGGGACTTTTGAGCAGGGCCTGTTGGGACAGGACAAGGGGGGATGGTTTGGAACTAAGAGAGGGAGATTTAGACTAGAGAGAAGGAAGAAATGTTTGACACTGAGGGTGGTGAGAGCCTGGTCCAGGTTGCCCAGAGAGGTGGTCGCTGCCCCATCCCTGGCACCATTGCAGGTGAGGTTGGCCGGGGCTCTGAGCAACCTGCTCTAGTTGCAGATGTCCCTGCTCCCTGCAGGGGGGTTGGATGGGATGAGCTTTAGAGGTCCCTTCCAACCCAAACCATTCCAGGACCCACCATGCCAGGGGGCAGGAGGCAGCTGGGTGCTGAGTGTTTCCAGAAGCCTCCTGCCACCAGAGGAGAAGGGACGTGGTAGATGAGCCCTTTGCTGGTCCCATGCCATCTCCCCTCTGAGCCAGCCCGGCCCTTGGGTGCAGTGGGAATTGGTTTGTGCTGGGACAGGGCTCACGGGGAGCATGAGCTCTCTGGGCAAGGGGCTTTCTACCAAACAGCTCCCAGATCTACTGCTGTCAGTGCAGGAGGGGACTGCGGAGACTCAATGAGCAGCATCTCCCACCGTCTCTTCTGGCTGACACTCCAAAAGGGGTCTAGAGCAGGAGTGTGGTGAGGAGCAGCTAAGGAACCTGGGGGTGTTGAGCCTGGAGAAAAGGAGGCTCAGGGGAGACCTTCTGGCTCTTGACAACTCCCTGAAAGGAGGCTGGAGCCAGGTGGACTCTTCTCCCAAGGAACAAGTGACAGGACAAGAGGAAACAGCCCCTTGTCTGAGGAGCCTGCAGCCCTGGTAGTTCTCCAGCTGGAGAACTGGATGTCCTCAGGCTGCAGCCTGCTCAAGGCATGGCTGGCAAGGGAAGGGGCTTGGAATGAGTAGTGGGGATCCCTCCCAAGAACCTTCGGAGTTTGGGGCCAGCAGGGATCTGTTCCTCCCCACAGACATGGAAGGAGTCCTCCCTCCTGCGCCTTGCCCTGCCGGCTGCTGCTCCGCCCCGACAAAGCCCGGTTTCCAGAGAAGCCCACGTACCCGGTAGTTAGCGGAGTCATGTGGCCGCAGCACTTAATTAATGAGAAGCCGATATAAATTCCGGTAAGCATGTGGGGAGGAGGCCATCGAGGCAGAGAGCGACAGCGGCACTCCCACCAGCCCAGCGCAGCAGTGAGCGGCGAGGCCCCTCTCCGCTCGGAGAGGTCAGTGCTTCCAACGGGAAGGGTCTGGGGGCGTCCGGGCTGTGACACCCACGGCCACGGGGCTCCCCACGGCGCGGAGGGGTGTCTCCTGACCAAGAGCTGGGTGGTTGTGTGGGGATGGGGAGGTGAGGAGTGGCCAGCACAGCTGCCACAGCAGCAGGCACTGGGTTTCCTGGGACTCTGCTGCCAGCAGCGACCGGGGGTCCCATTCCTGGCCCCTTTTTTTTTTCTCTCCCCAAGAGCCCCCCTGCTTTTTACAGCGTTCAGGCCCCTGAAGCTCACAGCCCAACCCTGCAGCATCTGCTTGCCCCAGCTCAGCTCACCCAGTCCTTGCTCTGGGGTGTGCTCCTCTGCGCGAGCCCCTCCAGCCCAGCCTCGCCGCCTTCTCCCCATCCAGCTTCACCTTCACCTTCCTCCCTTCTGCTGGGGAGGAGCAGGGAGCGGGGAAGAGTTTTTACTGTGGGCAGGTGAAAACCCCGGGCTGGTCCAACCTGGGAGGAAACATCTCCCAGTGATGGTGTCCATGTCCCATGCAGAGGGGACTTTGCATCCCAACACTTCTCGCACAGAAGCCGTGCAGCCAAGTGTCAGTGGGGTTTTCACAGTGGGCTGGAGCCCCCTGCAAGGGTCTTGGCTGTGACATCCAGCCCACCACTGTGGTCCTTGAGCTAGACCATGTCCATGCCTGCTCTTTGCTGGCCTCCGCATCACACTTTATCTTCTCAAAGCCCCAAATTTGTTTATTCTGCCCAAATCCTGAGGTTTGGTTGCAAAAGGGGTTGTAGCAAAGCAGTTTGTCATTTGCCATTTCCCAGGGACTTGCAGGGAGATTTCTCTGCTCCAGCTGGAACGGGCAGGAGGTCCCTCATGTACAACCATGTAACGTCGCTCCTTCCTGTTCCCCGGGTGCTGCCCATCACGTTCCAAACCTGCCCAAAAGGCTGCGCATGGAAACATGGCTCAAGGGCCAGCGGCTGGGGAGAAGGTGGAACTGGGAGGAGGAGGTGTTACAGAGGAGCTGGGAGATGCTGGGCTGGTGTCAGATGTCTGCGACCAACCACGACAGCTGATAATCGCGTTGCCCTCGGCCCAGGCACGGGAAAGAGCTGATGGGTACACGGCTGCCTCTGTGGTGGTACTTGGGGACCTCGTGAGATCCCAGCACCGGCTGTCGTCTGCAAGGCCCTGGTCACATGCCCAAGTCCAGATGCAGACCAGATGGTCAATATTAGCTTCTGGTCTTTAAAACTAGCAGTATTTCCACATTCTCTGAGGACAAGCTCCTGGCAGGAACGGTGTCAGATGTTTCGGACACATCCCATGCATGTGCATGATGGGCTGGTGGCTGCTGAAGGCTGAGCATGGGGCAGGGGGACCCAGAACTGCTGCAAAAAAGATCAAGTCTTTGAGGGGCTGGAGCATGTCCAGAGAAGGGCGTGTCTAGCTGTGGGTCTAGAGCACAAGTGTGGTGAGGAGCGGCTGAGGGACCTGGGGGTGTTGAGCCTGGAGAAAAGGAGGCTCAGGGGAGACCTTCTGGCTCTGGACAACTCCCCGAAAGGAGATTGGAGCCAGGTGGGGTCGGGCTCTTCTCCCAAGGAACAAGTGATAGGACAGGAGGAAACAGCCTCAGGTTGCACGAGGAGAGGTTTAGGTTGGACAGAAGAAACTATTTCTTCTCTGAAAGGTTGGTCAAGGGCTGTGCCAGGCTGCCCAGGGCAGTGGTGGAGTCCCCATCCCTGGAGGGGTTTCCAAGCCGTGGAGATGTGCTGCTGAGGGCCATGGGTTAGTGGTGACCTGGCAGTGCTGGGGGAACAGTTGGACTTGATGATCTTAAAGGTCTCTTCCAACCAAAATGATTCTATGATTCTAAGTCTCTGTCCATCCTCCGCTGCTCACCCCACTCTGCGGTGAGATTATGGATGTGCCACATGGGAGTTGCCCCTTGCTGATGGGGCAGGTGGGTGCCCCCCTGCTCCAGGGGGTGACGGTGACAAGCTGACGTTGGCCATCCCCGCTCTGTGCAGGTTGTCCCCCAGGACCATGCTGAACGCACTGCTGCTGTGCTGCGGGCTGCTGCAGGGGATCCAGGCCGTCCTCGGTGCTGAGCTCGGCTGCGGCCAACCGCACAAGGTGAGCGGTGGGCTGGAGGGGACGGACAGAGCCCGCTACTCCAGTCTGCTACGGAAAGTCAAGAACGAGGTGTCTGCAGAGCTGGCAGGTGAGTCTTGGGGCCCCCCCAACTCTCCCACTGCCCCCCACCAGCCACTCGCTGGCAAGCCCAGGGCCCCAGAATTGAAGTGGGGACCCACTGGGGACATCTGCCCAGGGTCAGACGCAGATGTCCTTAAACCAGCACAGTTTCTCCTGTCACTGGCTGGACAGAGCAGCCTAGCAGCTGACAAAGAGCAGGGGCCTTTCTTGTGGGGACACACCACCACAGGGAGCAGAATCAGAGTTGACCCCTACCCCAGCAACCTCCTTGTCCAGCCTCTCTGTATCTGACAGGAGCTCTCCCGAGGCTGGGCTTTGAGCAGATGGCCCTGGAGGCCCAAGAAGCTGATGGTGACCTCGTGCAGAGACGCGGTGCACCAGAACTGCAGGTAACGCTCGCTGAGTCCCTGGGTCGGGGCAGCCCCTGGTATCAGCACAGGCTGGGGGTGAAGGGCTGGAGAGCAGCCCTGGGAGAAGGACTTGGGGGTGCTGGGGGGAGAAGCTGGAGCTGAGTCGGCCCCGTGCGCTCACAGCCCAGAGACAACGTCCTCCTGGGCTGCATCCCCAGCAGCGTGGGCAGCAGGGCAGGGAGGGGATCCTGCCCCTCTGCTGCGCTCTGGGAGACCCCCCTGCAGTGCTGGGGCAGCTCTGGAGTCCTCAGCACAGCAGAGACATGGACCTGGTGGAGCGGGGCCACAGGAGGCCCCAGCAATGATGGGAGGGTGGAAGCCCTCTGCTGGGAGGCCAGGCTGGGAGAGCTGGGCTTGTTCAGCCTGGAGAAGAGAAGGCTCCAGGGAGACCTTCTGGTGGCCTTGCAGGACTTCAAGGGGCCTGTCAGAAAGCTGAGGACAGACTTTTGTGCAGGGCCTGTTGGGACAGGACAAGGGGAGATGGTTTAAACTAAGAGAGGGAGATTTAGATAGAAGGAAGAAATGTTTTTTGCTGAGGGTGGTGAGCCCCTGGCCCAGGTCACCCAGAGAGGTGGTGGCTGCCCCATCCCTGGCACCATTGCAGGTGAGGTTGGCCGGGACTCTGAGCAACCTGCTCTGGTTGGTGACACGGTGGATGAGGCAGTGCCGCCCGCAGAGGACTCAGTGGTGATTTCCAGCAGACCAAGCCCAGATTTGAGCATGACAGAGCTCTCTGCTGCTGGCAGTGGCAGCTTTCAGCAGCCGCTCTCAGCTGTCTCCCACACCGTTCTTTATTGCTGGCACCGCTGTCCAGCTCTTACCCTTCTCTCCCTCCTCTCTCTCCAGCAGGCATCCTCCACAGACCTGCAAGCTGCGAGCCGTGAAGAACGCTCACCACGCCGCTGTGTCCGGCTCCTGGAGTCCTGCCTCGGGCAGCAGGTCCCTTGCTGCGACTCGTGCGCCACGTGCTACTGCCGCTTCTTCAACGCTGTTTGCTACTGCAGGAAGATCAGTTCCAGCGTCCCCTGTGGCAAGAACTAGTGCCCACGGGGCTGCCTGCTCCTTGTCCACGCCGCTGCCGCCTCCTTTTCTGCAGCTCTAATAAACCAGCCATTAGCAAAATCCGTCGCAGAGTGGGAACGGTTCCATATGTTCACTTGGGAATCTCGGGGAGACGCGAGGTGAGGGTACCCACGCCCAGGTAGCTGTTGTGTCCATACCGCCAAGAGTCTGTTACTGAAATAGGGAGTAAAACTCTAAGGCTAATGTAGAATTAAAGAGCAGGCATTCTTTATTAGAGCACTGGATGCACGGGGGGATAGTTCTGCCCAACATGCATGGCGTGGCATCAGACGCAGCTTGTATCACTGTGTTACATACATATGCATCGAATTTCCTGGAAAGGTTATTTATTTCCTGGAAATAATTATCACAGTTGCACAGTCATTACACATACGGCCTGGGTCTCTGAGGGGCTTCTCAGAGGGTTCTGGTGGTCTCTGAAGAGGTATCTTTGAATGTCCTTTCCATGAATTTAAGGTTGGACTAGATGATCCTTGAGGTCCCTTCCAACCTGGCATTCTATGAATTCCGGGCCTCCTTTTCCATAGATGACCTTGTCTTAACCCACCTCTTTATTTAAGTCCCTCATCTTGGCCTGGTGTCAGTCCTCTCCCGAGGCCCACTGTAGGACGCGTCCTCCTCCAGGAGCCCTTCGCTGCTGCAGTTCTCAGTGACACTCATCCGCCAGGCCCACTGCAACAAGCCCAGGGCCCCTCCACAAAACCGAGGGCTCCCAGAGGCGGGGAACCTCTGCCAGCGCCTCAGATCTCATCTCATGACGGGACATGGCTGAGGGTGGGGGGGCCTGTCAAGCTGCTCCCTGGGGGGTAGGCTCACAGGGGAGCGAGGTGCGTTGGAAACCGGGAACCGCGGGGCCGGGGGGGGAAGTCAGGCAGGGGGGANGTCACGTCACGTGGGGCGGTGGGCGTGGCTTCGCCGTCCCGCCTTCCTTCCCTTCCCTTCCCCTCAAGCCGCCATGTCGTCGTTCCCGGAGCTGTATTTTAACGTCGATTACGGCTACCTGGAAGGCTTGGTGAGAGGTTTTAAAGCCGGCGTGCTGCGGCAAGGGGACTACGTCAACTTGGTGCAGTGCGAGAGCCTGGAGGGTGAGTGGTGGCGGGGCTGCGAGGCCGGTATGGAGAACCCCCACCCCCCCCCCCACCCCCCCTTTCTGCTGAGGAGGCGGGAAGGCCTGAGGGGGAAGCTCGGCCGGTGTGAGGGTGAGGAGCTGCTGGGCTTCGTGGCAGCGGGTCAAGAGCCCCCCCAGCAGCGTTTTTGAGGTTCTATCCCTTGGTTCCTCAGGCCTTGGGGCCTCCCTGGCTGCTCCCCTCCCAGCTCAGCTGACTCAGGTTCCCGGTCGTGGGATTGCGACAGCTGATGGGGCGGTTTAAGGGAGTTTGAGCTCTCAGGCTTTTCTTGAGGTGGCCTTCTAGCTGTGGTGCGTGTTCCTGCGGTTGTTGGGAGCGTGGTGGGTTCCTCGGGCTGTGTTGGGGGGGGCTTGTGTTGTGCTTTTTGCTTCCTAAATGGCAGGCAGCGCAGGAAACCTGTTTTGAGGGCAGAAGTAAGATTACTGGGTGATCTGACTTCATCCCTGTTACCAATGATCAGTTTTTGAGGGGATTGGGCCATTGTTTGCTGTTATTAATGGGATAATCTAACTTGATCCCCGATACCCATGATCAGTGTTTGAGGAGACTGGGTCATTTAGAAAAGTATCTGCTGTAATTGAAGGATTGCTCGTGGAAAATCAATGCAGATCTTAAATTCACCAGTGAATTGCCCTTCGCCTGTCATCTCCAGTTCTCTTGGAGGCTAATTCTGACTTCCAGCCGTTGCCTTTTTTCCTAGATCAGTGTGTACTAGCCTGGAGAGCTGTGAAGGTTTTGCTCAGTGATACTCGTGACCTGTGGTCAGCTCATCATCTTAACTAGTCAGCGCTAAATGGTTCCTCTGTATCAGCGACCTGCTTAACAGTTTTCACTCACTGGTGTCCAGAACCTGGATCAGAAAGCCAGATGTCTACTGAAGTAGGCTAGAAACAAATGTACCCAGAGATGTCGGTTGTTTTGGTCAGTGGGACTGTAATTATTGGATCGTTCTTTCTTCTAAAAATACTAGTGAAGCATCAGCTTTATCTCGATGATCACTGCTGAGTGATTGAGTTTAGGATTGACTGTCTAGAGGGATCTTTGGCTGGCTGAACCCCAGATGCAGGTGACCTGAAGCTGCTCGCTCAGGTGTTAAAGAGTGGAGTGAGAACAGAGTGCTGTGCTGTGCCTTGGTCTCTACCTTAAAAGTACCCAGGGTGTTTTACTTTGACAGAAGCCCCTTTTCAACTAGACATTTTTGCAGCTCTCTGCTTGCAGTGGCCTCTCTCATAGAGAGAGAGAGAGTGCTCAGGGCTCTGGAAGAGGGCAGTGGGAGGTATTTCTGCTCTCTTGCTAGTCAGAAGTCTCAGCACACCCTGAACTGTAACTTTATCGCCTTCCCTGCAGATAGCTTCCTCTTTGGAGTTTTTCTGTACTCAGAGCTTCTCTTTTCTTCTCCCTTCCTTGCCTTCTGAACCAAGTTGTGTAAACTTAGCTCTCCCGTGGTGTGGTTCCTTCTGCATTTGGAATGAATCAGTTTGAAGTTCCCTGGTGTTTGTCTTGGTATCTTGGTCTCTGACAACTCACTGGTGGCAGCTGCTGCTGTGCTCAGTGTCAAGCTCCGTTCAGAGCCTGAAGGCTGTTCCAAGTTCACCACCAATCCTTCTCTTCCTCCACTTGGCTTTCTGTGCCCCTGTGCTCTCGCAGAGCGACTTTTCCTTCAAAGGGATGTTGCTCTTGATCCTTCATATCGGTCTGTGGTCAGACCATCTCTTTCCTCTGTCCCTTTAGTTCTATTTCCCCATTTCAGTACCTGTTGTCTGTGCTCCGCGGACTTTTTAGCGTGCATTCTTTCTCTCCCTACTTGTCTGCACTAAATCCAGGCAGTAGCTACGTATTAGCAGCCATTATAAGTACTCAGGCATAAAATACTCATACATTCTTCTCTACTGCTTCTGTTTTGTCTTCGCTGCTGCCTCCTGCATCCAGGTCTGGCTCTGCAGTTAGTCCCAATCCTGGAATGAGTGATGCCCTTGGCCATGGAGGGATCCTGATGGACCAAGGCTGTTCTGAGGCTGGCCCTGGGAATGGGATATCTGGTGTCTGGTATTGAGAGAGGTCTGAAAGGAGGTCTGAAATTGTGCTTCCAGGTCTGAAAAGCTGTTGCCTCTTGTGTGCTTGGATCGGTCTGGAAGCACAAAGGAATTGACTTCTGTGCTTCAGGACATGGGCTAGCTGCATAATGCTGCCGGAAGGAGGAGATCTTGCGTTTCTGAGTGATCCTCTGTTGTCTCTGCTTGTCTGATCACAAAGTAAGCTGATTTTGAGTTCTTACTTCTTGATGAGTCAGAACTAGAGCCCTGTAGACTCTCTGTGGTCAGGCAGGCTCCTGAGCTGGCTCAAGAAGGAGCAGGAAAACATGACCAGGGGCGTTTTGGCTTAAGCTTTCTCTTGAAACCCTTGGTGCTAATTTGTTTAATCCCTTCTTTCAACTCCAAAAGTCCTGGTGCTTGGTGGTTTGTCGGCCAGAGGTCCTTGTGTGCTTTACACCTGTGCTGGACACTGCTTGGGACCTGCTTGGTCCTCTCTGTTGTAGCCAATTCCTGCTTCTGACACAAGGTGTCGGTGAAGGACTTGGAGCTGCCTTCCTCTGCTTCATGGATCTGTTCTGCAGCAGAATCTGTCTTGGATGACCAAACTTACAAGTCACCCAGTTTTCTGCTCTCAAAAGGATGGTGAGCTGCCTCCAGTTTCTGAAAGCTGTAGTAACCTGTTAGAGGTCTGGTATCATCATGGGGGCCTGTAAGAAAGATGGGGATGGACTTTTTAGCAAGGCCTGTTGTGATAGGACAAGGGGTGATGGTTTTAAACTAAAAAAGGGAGATTTAGACTAGGGAGAAGGAAGAAATTTTTGACTCCAAGGGTGGTGAGCCCCTGGCCTGGATAGCCCAGAGAGGTGGTGGCTGCCCCATCCCTGGCACCATTGCAGGTGAGGTTGGCCGGGGCTCTGAGCAACCTGCTCTAGTTGCAGATGTCCCTGCTCCCTGCAGGGGGGTTGGACTGGATGAGCTTTGAAGGTCCCTTTCCAACCCAAACCATTCCATGATCTCTGGAGAATAAAAAGCTGTTGATACAGTTGGGTGGTGGTGTGGTTTTTAAGAAGCAAGGGTTCAGTCTGGGGCTGGACTGTAGGTTATCGACAGGCTTCACTGCAAAAACTGTGGGGATCCTGGGAAGTGCACAAAAGGATCTTCTTTAGGAATGGGAATGGATTTACCTTCCAGTCAGTGTCCATGAGCCTCCTACTGCTCATACGGCTCTTGTTTTCACAAGGAAACATTTCTTTCCGCCGTGCCAGTTCTAAAGGTGATAGATATGGTGAAATCCAGCAGCGGGACATGTCCCCTTCTACCTTGGTAACGAGGCTGTGAAGTGGCAGGTACTTGGCTCAAGCTTGTAATTGTGGGTGCTGGTGCTCCTGTCCATGCAGTCAGCTCAGCTGGGGACCTGCCTGTCTTATGGAAACAGCGGTGTGTCCACGGAGGGGTGGGATTTGTCCTGGCTTTGGCTTAAGCTCTGTGTGGAACTAGTCTCTTTTGTTTGTGCATCTCAGCCTGCAGTTTATCAGTCTGCTCTGGACTTGCCCTCTGAAAACTCTTGGTTTGCAGTCATCGTGACCCCAAGGTACTGGTGTTGTGTCACAACAGTCTGGGGAAGAGCAGAGTAACCTCTGATAGATCCTTTCCCATGCAACTCCAGCCAAGTTCTGGCTCCTGCACTTAGGTCACAACAACCCCCTGCAATACTCCAGGCTTGGGGAAAAGTGGCTGGAAAGTGCCTGGAGGAAAAGGACCTGGGAGTGTTGGTTGACAGGCGGCTGAAGATGAGCCAGCATGTGCCCAGGTGGCCACGAAGGCCACCAGCATCCTGGCTTGTGTCAGCACTAGTGTGGCCAGCAGGACCAGGGCAGGGATCATCCCCCTGGACTGGGTACTGGGGAGGCCACCCCTCGAATCCTGGGGTCCGTTTTGGTCCTGTCATTCCAAGAAGGACGTTGAGGGTCTGGAGCGTGGCCAGAGAAGGACAACGAAGCTGGGGAACTGTCTGGAGCGCAAGTGTGGTGAGGAGCAGCTGAGGGACCTGGGGGTGTTGAGCCTGGAGAAAAGCAGGCTCAGGGGAGACCTGGCTCTGGACAGCTCCCTGAAAGGAGATTGGAGCCAGATGGCGTCAGTCTCTTCTCCCAAGGAACAAGTGATAGGACAAGAGGAAAGGGCCTCAAGTTGCACCAGGGGAGGTTGAGGTTGGAGCTGAGGAAGAATTTCTTGGTGGGAAGGGCTGTGAAGGGCTGTGCCAGGCTGGGCAGGGCAGTGGTGGAGTCCCCATCCCTGGAGGGGTTTCCAAGCCGTGGAGATGTGGTGCTGAGGGCCATGGGTTAGTGGTGCCCTGGCAGTGCTGGGTTAATGGTTGGACTTGATGATCTTAAAGGTCTTTTCAAACCTAAATAATTCTAGAATTCCTTTGCTGTACAGCCAAGCAAGGAAATGCCACTTGGTGGTCCTGAAGTGTGGCCATACTTATATCCTTCTTGGACTCTGAGAATGGTTTGGTCTGAACTTGGTGGATGTAGAAGCCAGGCCATAATGTGTAGGGGGACCTTTTGAAAGCATGATGATGATGTTCAGTGTTTCCTGACATCTAGGACCCCCTTGTGAAAAGATGACCCTTGCTTGCTGGGCCTGTGCAGTAGGACAGGCCTTGTCCCCAAGAGCTGCTCTCTGTCACATGAGGCAGAGCACATGGGAGCAGTGAGACCTGGGGAGGGCGTAGACCATTCCTGTCCTGCTGATCTCTGGGCTTTGTCCTGCCTCTTCCAGTGTCACCACTGGCTGTGGCTGGTTAATCAACTGTCCTGTTCAAACAAGCTCAGGGAAAATATTATTTATTGGAAGAAAGATGGCACTTCCACGGCCTGCTAAATCATGGTGGCAAACAAACACTGTGGTCTCTGGCTTCCTGCAGGGTTCAGCAGAGGTTCTTTGCTGTTTGTTCTGGCCTCCTTTACCGGGCAGAGACCTCCTTCAAAGCTTCTCCTAGCAGCTGAGGTCAGCTTCTCAGCACTGGTGCAGCTTCAGCCCTTGTTTGGGTCCTACCAGTCATTAGATGATGGTGTCTGGGTTTCCTGGCAAGTCTAACCCCTCGGCAGCCTGACAGTGCTTTCCTCTTGTTGTTTTTCCTCCGCTGTCGGCTCCTGCAGCATGAGGTTGCTTTCTGCTCTGGTTCTCTGAGCTTCTGAAGGATCTGTTGCTTCTCCCTCAAACCACTGCACTAGGTCCTGGGTTGATGTCCTGGACCTCTGAGGTTACAGCTGTTACTTAGAGCTTTTAGAGGGGGCAGAAAAGGGTACGTGGGGGTGAAGCTTATTGGAGATGCAGACAGATTAGGAGGGGTTACCTTTGGAAGGATCAGAAGGGGGTTACCTGGTTGAGGGGCTCCTAAGGGAACAAGACCTGGCCATGCCGGGTTTGAAGCTCTGAAGGGAATGAGTTCAGTCCCAGGAAGGGCTGGGCTAGAAGCAGGCTGCTGTTTGGTACTGAGGACATCTCAGAGAGGTGAAGAGCTGGAGGTAAGACACTGATGGGGGAGGAAAGGGCCAGAGAAGACACTTCTGTGTGTCTGGCTGTGGCCCAGAGGAATTTGCTGCCTAACAGCAGGGGAAAGGTAGCTTGTCAGTGCTGGGAGTGTGCAACCACAGAAAAGCCTTAAATTCTGCAGGGAACAAAGAGTCTCCAGGTGCTTCTTGGGTGAGATTTCAGAGGATCGTGTTCAGGAGCATCTGAAGTGGCTATGAACAGGCAGGAACGAGCCGAATGGTGATGCCTGCAATCTTCTGAAGGGAGACGTGGGTGATGTCGCTGATCTGCCGACTGCTGCGTAATCCCTCAGCTGCTTCACCGCCTCAGGCCTGGGAGATGGCAAATGATATTTTAATTTTGATATATGCAACGATGGCCCCGGCCGCTCTGGAGCGGGACGTTGGGGTTACAGCAGATAATTGTGTGAAAACATCGGTTCAGCTCGGAATTCTCAAAAGCTAATTCCGTGCCTGTGCACGAGGAGGCAAATCAGCCTGGAAGCGCTGGAGCCCTTCACTTGATTCAGAGCTCTGCAATCCAGTTATGGGTGGATGCTGAAGGGGGACGGGGTGGAATTATGAGCTAGCGGGGCCCCGGGTCACCCTGTCTGAGTAGGGCTTACAGGTCAAGCTGACAGATGTCTGAAAGACAAACAGCTTGATTCCTTGCCATGCCAAAGCAAACTTGCAGGAGAGGATAGTGCAGATCTGAAGCCCCTCAAGAACATGTCACGTGAAACACCGAGGTCTGGTGTTGGCACAGCGGCATGTTGAATTAAGCTTCGGTTGTGTTTACGCCTCGTGTATGGCCAGCTACAACAAAACCAGAGCTGAAAGGAGGTGGCTGTAAGTTCATGTCATGGTAATCTGGAGCACTACCGGACTTGAACACTCAGCAGAAAAAGGCTGTCCTTCTGACAGGCTGTTGTGCTCTTGCACGAGGTGGCTTTCTGGGAACTATGACCTGGCTATAATTTACTCTTTTTTTGCGGAGGAGGAGAGAGAACAAAAGCGTTGTGGTAATTCAAGCGCTCCCTTGCCAAATGCTGGCTCAGTCTTTCTTAAAAGTGCGTGAACCGCTTGGAAAAATGCCGAAAGAGGCAAACGTACCTCTCAAAAGCAACCGCTGGATTGAGGCCGTGTGCTGCTGTTAGTCAGCATCCCGAGGAGCTCATCGGGAACCTAGCAGTCCTCTTCAGCACGGCGTCTCGTCAACACGCGGCGTGTGGGATCTCCGGCAGCCGCCCCTGCCAGAGGCCGGCTCCAGCTTGGCCTGAACTTGTGTTAGGAAATAGGAACATGAACTTTGGGAGAGCTTGGGGCTTGCTCAGCAGTGGGTCCTTTTATTAGTCACCGTGCTCCTGGGACAGCTCTTTTGGCAAGGGATTTGTGAAACCATGGGATTAGTTCCTTCTTAACTGAGAAGCCTGACATGTGAATAGGCCTACTAAAAGTTCCCAAAGCCCCTTGGCTGAGGCTCGGTGACTGGCCCAGCAGCTGGAGGAGAACAAGCTTGCCTAAAGCACTGGGATGCATTGAGTCAGGGCTTGTAAATCCCATCCAATTTTTGGAAAATATATTCTGTTCTGTCTGCTAAGAGGTTCAGTTCCTGCAGTTTGTGGCTGGCCTTCCCTGTAAAAGTTAATTCCAAGTGTTATATAAACACGGCCCTTGTTCCAGTTGCAACACGATGTTGTGCTGGCTCTTGTGCTGTGGAGTTGGGGTGGGGAGGGCAGCCCTCTCATTGAGCAGGACAAAATGCTCCGGCCAAGCAACTCATGGGAGCTTGCTCAGAGCTGCTGAGGGTAGAGGCTGTGAGGTACAGTGTGCAGCTTGTGTGGCTCTGGTCTAAACATGATGCGGGTCTGACCTCCTGGAAGTGAACAGTACAACAAACTCTACTTTTTGTGTGTCTAGCATCAAGTGACCTGATAGTGAGACAGCTTCTTGCAGCTGAGAAGTATGAGTGGAGTTGCAGGTCATGGTGACACCAGAAGGAACCGATAGTTTTGGTGTAGCGGTCCTGGAGTTGAAGAAACAAGCGGAAAGCTTTGGAAGTAGGAGATGTATGGCACCTCCTGCTAGACTACGTTGCTCAAAGCCCTGTCCAGCCTGGTCTGAACACATCCAGCGATGGAGCATCCACACCTTCTGACCTGTGCCAGTGTCTCACCACCCTCAGAGTGAAAAATGTCTTCCATATTCCTAATCTAAATCTGTCCTCCTTCCAGTTTGAAGCCATCCTTCCTCATCCTCCTATCACTACAAGCCCTTGTAAAAAGTCTCTCCTTAGCTTTCCTGTAGGCCTCTTGAAGGGGGCCACCAGAAGGTCTCCCTGGAGCCTTCTCTTCTCCAGGCTGAACAAGCCCAGCTCTCCCAGCCTGGCCTCCCAGCAGAGGGCTTCCAGCCCTCCCATCATTGCTGGGGCCTCCTGTGGCCCCGCTCCACCAGGTCCATGTCTCTGCTGTGCTGAGGACTCCAGAGCTGCCCCAGCACTGCAGGGGGGTCTCCCAGAGCGCAGCAGAGGGGCAGGATCCCCTCCCTGCCCTGCTGCCCACGCTGCTGGGGATGCAGCCCAGGAGGACGTTGTCTCTGGGCTGCGAGCGCACGGGGCCGGCTCAGCTCCAGCTTCTCCCCCCAGCACCCCCAAGTCCTTCTCCGCAGGGCTGCTCTCAATCCATGCTCTGCCCAGCCTGTGTTTGTGCTTGGAGTTCTAGTGTTTGACTTTTTGTTCCAGGATTCAACTTTGTGGCAAGAGTCATGTTGAAAACTCTGTCTGAGTTATCCAGACGATGTTTTCCCACCTCGGAAGTGTGAGGAGAATTAATGATGGTTTGGTAGAACAGAACACATCTGTTTAGCTGCGGTGTAGTCTGGGGAGCAGAGGTCTAGGTGAAGTTTCTGCTGTTCTTCAGTCATGCTGCATGTTCCTGGGCAAGTAGCTCTATTTGCTGCATCCAGGATTCCTTACTAAAAGTAAGTGTACCACCAAACTCTCCTGTAAACTGCTGAGAAACATGACAAACTGAGTGCAATTTAAGTCCCTGCCCTTTATTCCCTCTCTCTATAATCCCCATCTGTTTCTAGTGAGACTTTGTGGTAACACCTTCGTAACTAAAAAGTACTGGATCAAAACCATCTTTGCTAGACCACCTTGGAAATACCCAGGAGAGTTAAAGTCAGCTTAAAAGCCATCTGAGCCTTCCACCCCTTGGGCTGAGGACTCTATCGTACAAGCTCAGTTTGGAGCCCGGTGTGGAGGATCCATAGCCTCGTGTGATGTCAGCAGATCAAACTCCTCAAGCTGAGCTTGGTGCTGTGGATGCTCATGCCATAACGCTGAGACTCATGTGGTTCAGCAGAAGGAAAAAGCCGCCTCAGAGCTCCTGCTTCAGAGAATCCTGGGAGAAATGTCGCTTTTTGTTTTCTCTGGACGGTGTGTTCGCATCTGTTTTGACTAAACTCTTCCAGCTACTCTCCCTTCCCCATAAAGATCTTGAATCCCTGGGAGGGTGCTTGCCTAGCTGGTCCTCTGAGGTGAAGCTGAAGAGAAGATGAACATTATGTACCAGTGCAACTAGTAGCGCTTTGAGGAGCAGGATTATATGACGCTTCTCAGTTCTGGATTCAGTTTTTCCATAGAGACACTGAAATGTGTTTGGCTCAAGTAAGGCTTTTATCTTGACAGAGCTCAGCATGTTGTGGTTGCTTGTTGGCCAGAGCTGCATTTGGTTGGGCACCTGACCTGCAGCAAGGGTAGGAGAGGAAATAAAGGTTTCCTCTGCTTGGAATGGGAGGAGGGGAAGGCTTCTGAGCATGTTTCTCCATCCTGGGCAGGAGTCACCTACCACACAAGATGGATTTAAATGGCTTTCCTCCTCACCGACCCCTCTCCACCTCTTAATGCCTGACTTCTCTTCACTTTGAAAGCTTTTCAGATGCTTCCACAGCACTGAGGAAACTTGTTTGTGGGTGCAGATAGATTCTTGGTTGTGTTTGCTTCAGAGAAGCCTGCAACCAGAGCCCTTTTGGCTAGAGCAGGTCTGTCAGTTGTACTTGCTAGAACTCTAGAAAAACTTCCTACAAAATCAGTAACCTTCCACCTCGATCAAGCGTGGTGGACAGCTAGCACAGATGTGTGCTCAGCTACACACACAGTGTCACGGTTTCCTCTTTAAGATGGGACAAGTCTGGTGTGGTGAAACCTTGATCTTTGAGCACAAATACAAGTGTGTGACTTAACACACGGGTTTTGTCTATGTGACATTTCAGAGAAGAGGATGCCTAGATGTGCTGAGCAAGAGCTTTCTTGGGTAGGCTCAACAAAAATCCACAAACCCAGTAGAGTGGAATGACTCTTTCTTTTTCAGACTTGAAACTGCACCTCCAGAGCACTGACTATGGGAACTTCCTGGCCAACGAAGCCTCCCCGCTCACTGTCTCCGTCATAGACGACAAGCTGAAGGAGAAGATGGTGGTGGAGTTCCGTCACATGAGGAACCATGCTTATGAGCCCCTAGCAAGTTTTCTGGACTTCATCACGTGAGTGCCAGCTATCTGTGAACAGCGTTTGAAGCGTTGTTCCTCCAGATTTGGGGCTCTCTCACCAGCTTTCCACACTCGGCCCTGTAACTGCTGCATTTTCTGCAGCTTCTTGAATGAAACTGGTTTGGTGGTGTCTGGGTTTTTAAAGAGACGATCCCGCTGCAGAACACGTGCCGTGTGTGTGTGTGACAGCAGCTACCTGCTAGTTCTGACCCACGGAGGTCGATCAGCCTCTGTCAGGGCTGCTGCGAGCCTGCCATCCCACCTGAGAGGCCGTAGGCCTTCCTCTGCCCCCCTCACAAACCAGTTCAGCGGGTGGAGCTGGCCAAAAATAAAACAACTTTTCCCTTTTGGGCTTAATCTTTGATTTGTTTTTCTCAGCCAGCTCAGTGGGATCCAACAAATGCCAGCACCAGGGGAAGGGAGGATCTAGAAGGTGAAAGAGGGAGAGCTGGGGCTGCAGCAGCCTCAGCACAGTGTTTCACAAGTCGCTGCTTCTGGTGACTTCATTGCAGGCACTCGGGCAAGTGCTGTTGAATCTTGCCGTTTTGGCCTTTGTGTGTGTCAGTGGCAGTAAGCTGTCTTGCTTACCGGCTGGAAATTTGGAAGGGCCTTTGTGGTCGATTCAGAGATTTAAAATTTCACACTGTCTGTGGCATCTCCTGCATGTGCAAATATTGATTCGAGACTTGTCTCTGCCATATTCCTTCCTGTCCTTTCGATGTCTGGGCAGTACCACTATCTCATTTTTCTAACCCAGTGGCCCATATCTGTTATTTTCTGGGTCACTGTGCTCAAGCTGCCTGTCTTTTAAGCCCTTTCTATCTTCCAGGAAATAGCTTTGTGGTTTTTTTTTCCTCTTTGCCTGTCACAAACTCCTGGAGCTTTCATATTTGCCTCAAATACAGAGCAAGACGTGATCAAGCCCTCATTTTACAGCAGTGTTTGCACTGGATGAAGCAGTTTCTAGCTCATCATAGTAGTTGTATGGAGCAATCTCTCAAGTTAACTTCCAAAATGCCTCATTGCCCATCTTGAGGTTGCTGTAGAGACATCAGTACCGTTTGAACCTGGCAGTATTCAGGAGTTTGCCCTCTACTGGAGGACAAACCTTTGCTGCCCTGCAGGTTTATGGAAATGTCTGGTCTCTCTGGAATTATCGTAGTCATCGCTAATGGTCTCTTTTAGCTTATGTTATATCCATTTAAAGGCAATAGTTTGGGCAGGACTCAGGAGTATCTTGCAGACTTTCAAGCTTTGATGTTCCCAAACTGTCCCGCTTTGAAAACTAGCGTGTGGAAAAGCTGAACTGAAAAGTCTCGGACCATGCCTGCCCTCATTACTCACTGCATGACTTGGTAGAAAGGCTGCAAATAGCTGTGGAAATCCAGTTTCCTGTTCCACCAGCCTTGTTGACCTTTATCCAGTGTCTGCATCCAGCTCAAGTTGTGCAGAAGACCTTAAACATCTCATGTAATCTCATGGGCCGGTTCTCGCAGCTCTTTGAATGATGTAACTTGAAATCGGGTGGTTTGCCCTCAACGTGATTTAACTTTGATCTTGTTCTGCCTCTGGCTCTCTGATTTTGAGTTCTCTGTAGCAAGACCCGATTTGTGCAGATATCTCTCACCTCCTGCCCAATCTCATCTTGAATATGTTGGTCCCATTCAGCACAGGATGTTTGTTCCTTGAGTTGTCTTCGCTCTCACCTTTCTTTTTTTTACCCACAAGATTTGCTTTAACTCCACTGGACCTGCACTCATCGCACCAGTGGAGTATTGGTGAAATAGAGAAGGTGTTACCAGCTTCAGCTGGTCCAAGGTGGGAGTCGCTATCGGCGTATTAGAGGCTCTAATAACTTCTAATGACGCTACAGACAAGTTAAAGCGTGGATGGTGAAACGCAAGGAGTTTGGAGATGATGCTGGTTTTGCCCAATGGATCTTAATATTTTCTGTTGATAATCCTAATAGTGACTGGGCTAGTAGAAAGTCTACATATTGATGCTTATGAATATCTAAAGGGGAGGCATCAAGAGGATGGGGCCAGACTCTTGTCAGTGGTGCCCAGCGACAGGACGAGGGGCAACGGGCACCAACTGGAACCCAGGAGGTTCCATCTGAGCAGGAGGAGAAAGTTCTTTGGTGTGAGGGTGTCGGAGCCTGGCCCAGGCTGCCCAGAGAAGCTGTGGAGTCTCCTTCTCTGGAGAGATTCCAAAGGTGCCTGGACACGATCCTGGGCCCCCTGCTCTGGGTGACCTGCTGGAGCAGGGGCGTTGGACGAGATGATCTCCAGAGGCCCCAACTCCTACTGCTCTGTGAAAAGAGGATAGACTAGATACGACTTCTTGGGCTGCCTTTCAGGTTGTGTTTTGTTCCCTGGGTTGTATTAGGTCTTGGTTGGGGGGCAGAAGTTTTGAGGATTATTGTCCTGCTGACAGCATGAAGTTTCCCACGTGCATCCCAAACAGCTGGAGCAGAGAACAGCTCTGTTTGGAGGCTGGTAGCACATCCTTGTGCCAGTAGACTTCATCTAACCCAAGCTTGTGTGTAGGCAGCATCATAGAGATGTTTGACCAAAGGCTGTTGGCAGTGCTAGGGACATTGTGCCTGTGCACACAGAGGTGCTGTGTCACTCTGCCTACCTGGGTGACACTGGGACAAGCCTGTGCCACTTGGTCTTCTACTCTGGGCACAGATAGATGTAAGGGGATGATCTGTCTTTACCTTTTGACCATGACTCTTTCCCGCTCCTTTATTTTAGGGTAGCTAATGAAACTTGAGCAGGAAATGGTGAGGACTGCTCCTGGTAGATGGCTCCAGGCAAGTGAGGCACCAGGTGGTCAGAGGAAGAAATTGTACTCAACTGGATGTCTCGGTGTGCTGAAGCCCTACAGGCTGAATCAAAATAGAAAATGGTAGAAAGATACAGAAAGTTCTAGGGGGGGTGGAAAGTTCCAGTGGGGCCGGTTTCTGCAGGAAGAGCTTGAGGTCACTGGGGCGCTTCTTGAGAGAGAGGCGTTGGGTTGCAAGTGGAGATCTTAAAATCAGGTGGAATTGTAGGAGGTGTGCCTGGCTGAACATGGAAGGAAACGCTCTGTAGCGTGTCCAGCTCAGCTCTGAAATGCGCTGCTGCCGGCTGCCTTTGTATGGACTTACTTTTTTGGCCACTTTTAGAAATACCGGCTAACCTCACACAAGGTCTGTGAAACGCTTGGGTACCATCTCACGGAGAGTGGCCAAGGTGTAGATGGCTGGTGCCAGGAGGTGGATCAAGCATTTAAAAAACATTCTGCTCCACAAGTGTGGACCTCTGCAGTGGTTTGGAGTTGATCAGCAGGTGACTCTCGTGGTTGTTTTTGGAGGGTGCTTAGATCTTGACCCGGGGCACATTGCTGAGAAGATCTGGGGAACCGTCTGATCTGAGGAGCAGCCGTAGTCCTTGTGTCCTCTGGTTGTTCCCAAGCCAACCTGCCAAAAGCCATCCTGTACGTCCCTGCGTGCCATCATGCTATGTCACTTCTCTTGCTCCTTCTGACCTAGATGAGGCCATGGGAAAGAGAAGTAGCCATGGGGACAGCGTGGGGGCCCTGGAGCACCAGGAGGATGTGGGTTCCTGGTGTGTCCAGGGAGATGCGGCAGCGCTGCCGGTGACTTGCCGGAAGGTGGCACTCCAGCCCCGTGGCTGCCTGTCCCCAGGTGCACACCGTGCCCTAGGTGAGGATGGTCACCCATGGAGGTGGGCAGGAGTTCCTGTCTCCCCTGAGCTTAGAGGAAAGGACAGTGTTGCAAAGCACACGAACAAAACCGACCCAAGAACGCGGCGACCCCAAAGCAGGGGCTTTGTTCCCTAAGTCCTTCACTGCCACTGATTTTTGTCCCGTTGTTCTCTCCTGGCACCACACCGACTCTTTCCTGGCTCCAGTCCTCTCCAGGAGCTCCTCTGTGGCAAGTGTTGCATTGTTAGGACCAAAATACTGTAGAAGTTGGCTGATTTCCCTTTTGTTTGGTTTTGTTTTTTTTCAAGTGGTGGCTGTAGCTGGCGGCCTGTGCCCCTGCGTGTTGTGGCAAGGAAAAGCTCAACTTGTTGAGCCTGCCACGGTCTCCATAAACCACCTGCTAGCTCTGCCTTGCCACGCGGCTCCTCGCTGGAAAGCTGCTGGTGCTTCCCTGCATCTTTCAGCCAACCATGGTAGGGTCTGACTGATAGGCACAAGTTGGCTGTTAACATCTTCACTCCAACACAAACAATCGACTGTTTGGCCGAGGGAATGCAGCGATGTTCTGCAGGACAGCAACAAGCAGGTATTAAGTGTACTTGAAACAGCAGAACCCACTTCCTGAATTCAACAAGCACATATTGACTTGTGGGATGGAAATGGGTTTTAGGTTCTTCTCAGTGATTTGCTTGCCCTGCCTTTCTGTAAAGGCTTTGTTCTTTGTGTTAGCCTGACACGCTGCCATGGCCTGTCTCCTTCCTCCCAGTGTTCCTCTGTACGGGTTAGATGGGATTCTTTCTCACGGTGTTGTGAGCCTGATGTAGCTTGCTCACATTGTCAGCTTTATTTTTGCAGGGGGTGGGGAGGGAAGGATTTATTGGGGGTTTTTTTGCCCTTGCTTTGTAGAATTGTAGAGTGGTTTGTGTTGGAAGCAACCTTTAAAGATCATCTAGTTCCAACCCGGTGCCATGGGCACCTCCCGCTAGACCTCAAGGCCCCATCCAACCTGGCTTTGAATGATGCTTCAGCACCAGCTCCTCCCTGCTCTGCAAAGTCTGGTTTCACAGCAGCCTGACCCAACAGAGGGCTCTGTTGGGCCCGTGCAGCACGCTGCTGGGCACAGAAGGGCTCACTTGGGGGTTCAGGTCGGGGAGCTGCTGGTGACGGTGTGGAAAGGATCCACCATAGGAACGAGGTCTGAGGGCAGGCTGAGTCTAAATGTGTTTTCCAAGTCTGTGCTCAAGCCCATCATCAGAGGACAGACGGGATTGTCTGTCTCTACCCGACAAGTCTGCGAACCGGGTTCTTTGTTGCCTGGAGGATGCAGCTGGGAACTTGGCTTTCGGTATGTTTTTGTGGTCACAGGACGTGTTTCTGATGAGGCTGCCTGTACCTTCCCCTTGCGCATGCCCCTTCTTAGCTGACACTTCCCTCTGTTACCTTTTCCTTGACCCAGGCCTGCTCAGCCTCTCCCCTGCGCTGGATAGATCTAGTTTCTGCTGCACCCCTTTGAGTTCAGACTTCATCTTGCAGCAGTGGTTTTTCTGGAGCCAAATTAT
The DNA here is from genome assembly GCA_013400335.1 of Eurystomus gularis. Lineage (NCBI taxonomy): Eukaryota > Metazoa > Chordata > Aves > Coraciiformes > Coraciidae > Eurystomus > Eurystomus gularis. Next base: position 92,817 of record VZZY01001699.1, read on the forward strand.
TTCAATTGCTACTTGAGCTAAAGAGCAATAATCCTCTCCTCTGCAGTAGGAAGTTGCCCGTCTTTCATTCTCCATGTCCTGGGGTGTGCATCCTGGCGTAACTGCGGAGGTTACAAAATCCGCCTGCATCCTTTTTGAAGTCCTTTCTTGAAAAAAAAACCACTCCAGATGCTTTACGTTACAGACACTTGCCGTTTATTTGGGTGAACGCAACAATCTGAAGGATCTTTCGTCATGCTGCTCTGGTTAAATCTGCTATTTTCAGATTCCTTGATGGCGGTGGGATTGGGAAGCAAAAACTGACCGTGGTGGCTGGGGATCCTGCAATAAAAGGTTTATGAGTCTTTTCTGGCGGAGACGGTTTTGGCAGAGAAGCACGGGTTTCTGACAAACAGCTTCCCTGTTTGCAGGGAGTGCAAAGTTGAACTGATAAGCCAAGTTCTTGGAGGGATTATGCAAGAAATAAGAGGGCATGTAACTAGTGATCTGGAAATGGTCACGGTGTCCTCTGGATGGTGGCATCGGAACTGCATCTTTTGTCCTGCAGACCTCAAGGACACGGATCTTGTACCGCTTTCCCAGAACCAAAGTCTCTGAGAATGAACTGGGTAGCATATCTGAATGGTGGCCGTGGAAGTCATCTTTCCAACTGGTGTGACTGCAGGTGCTTCCATCTTTGAAACGTGGATTTCACTGTGTGTTACATCAAGGGGATGCTTTTTTCCCAGAAAACACTTCATTTGGCCAGCTGATTTGCCCAGCGCTGTTCTCACTCGGAAGGTGTTAGCACAGTGCCCAGCAAACAGCGAGCCGTGGTGATGACCGGAAGAGCGAGCAAGATGTCTTTGGTGGCAAAAAGCGAGTGATGAGCTCCAGATGTAAGCTCCTGTTTTGCTAAGGTAGAGAAATCTTTCATGAAACTCTGCAGCCCGCAGAAGGGCCTCTAGCATGCAAGCTGTGGGTGGTGGGGTGAGAAGGCATCGCCCCTGGGTAACATCTCCATCCAAGCTGATGCTGTTTCATCCAGAGGCAGCGCGTGGACTTAAATATCTTCTGGGGCTTTGTTTAAAGCTGAATCTCTGGTGGAGATTCACAGGAACAGTCCTTGCACTCACCTCACGTTCCTTCTCACAGTCTTTCCCTCTGCAGACTGAACAGCTTGTCCATTAGAGGCATAAAGCGGTGAGGGAGGGGATGTGTTAGAAGGTCCTTGGTGCTCCTCTGATCAATTTGTGTGGTCACAACTTTTTCAGAGGACAACCTGTGTGCAGTGCCTTCAGTTGGATGAAAGTTCACTGAGCACTTCTGTTCCCATGTAATGTGCTTCGCTCCTTGTCTGAAACCATTCTCAACATCTTCTGGTGCTGGACCTTTGCAGCCTTCATTTTCCTTTTACCTGTCCATCAGCTGGCAAGTTCAGCCCAGAGAAGGCCCAGAGGCTGAGGGCACTGCTTCTCAAGGCTTCTTTGGGAGCATCTTGGGTCCTCATCCCCTCTTGAAGATCAGTATGTTAGTTTGAAGTCCAGTAAATACTGACACAGAGCTTTGCAGAAGCACCACAATATTAAAGAGGCCCAACTAAATCTTGTGCCTACCCCGTATGTGAGATTGCACAGTGCGGCCTTTCTTCTTTTAAATCCTTGAAATATTTGGGGGCTTTTTTAGTGCTTTCCATGTAAGGAAGGTAAGAAAACAGCTTATGCAAGTTTGGCTTTTGCAGCTGGTCCGTGCGAAAGCAGCTCAATTAGGTGTTTCTGGTCAATATGTAAAATGTAATTAGTGCTGAAGTCTGCTCAGCGCAGCGCCAGGGCTCAGCCTTGCGTGTCAGCCTACTGTGTCTTGAGCTTTGAGGCACTGGAGATTCTCGCACGAGGCGTTCAGAACATTCCCTGGTGTTTCAAGGGGTTTGTACTCATCTAGAATACAACATCGTATTCGTAAAGCCCCAAAATTTAAAAGTACTTCCATCTAGCTTTCTTCTTGTTAGCCTTTAATGCAGCTAACGCTGTCTGACAGCTTAGAAGTTACCAGATGATACCACTGGAAAACTGAGGTCAGTGTCCCAAGAGATCTAGACTCACTAGAAGATGGTAAAAAGCATGTGGAGATGTAGCTAAATATAGATTAATGCTGAGAACATTCCTGGATACTTGGATTTGAAAGGCTGCCACAGTCTCTGGAGTGCTGTGAAGTTCTAACTCTTTGCTCTGAAATGGTCTCGTCGATCTAAGTTTAGCAGGGCACCCACCTACTGGCTGAGCGCCCTTGGTTTGTGGTGGCAACCATGAAATTCTCAGCTTTCCCTTTAGCAGGTTCACGAACCTACCACTTAGGTGTGGTTTTTTGTGGGGTGACTCGAGGAAAGGCAGTGTGTGAAGAGAGGAAGAGATCAGCATGCTCTGAGGAGAGACCATCGCAGGCTGCATCTCCTCACGCTGTTCCCTGGGTGGCCAGAGCTTCAGCTGCAGACAAGGGCTAGACCTGCTCCTGGCCAGGAGCTGCTGATCTGGCTTGTTCTAGTCTGAGCTGAAAACTTGCTTTGAGAATTTGACTCCTGAACTGCTGTATCACTCGCAGAAGCCTCAGAAAGGCACTGAGGTCTTCCTGAGGCACAGCATCCCTCTCCTTTCCAGCTCAGGACAGCTGTACAGTTATTTACTAACACTCTCAAAGAGATACTCCAGATACGAGCATCTCAGTCTTTGGCACTATTGTTGATGTCAGCTCCTGCTTTTCTGCGCTTTGAAGTCTTGTGTGTTGTTTTCCCCCATCCCTGCTTACGCTTGGAGCTTGAGACAGGTGTGCCAAGGAACTCTGCATACCAGCACTCAAGGTCTCAAACTTGGTGGGACGTAGAGACGGGTCTGTGGAGTTACACACAAACACAAGGAAGCAATGATACAACCAGCCCCACAACTTTTTCCTTGGGTTACTTCCCACCACCTGAGAACGTGAACTTGATGAGCTGCAAGAGCTCACTAGAAGCTGAAGTGATGATAGTCAAAACAAGTGCGTCAGGGTTCAAAGCTGTCTGTGGAACTCACACTGAGTTCAGAGCACTGCTCTGATCCCACCTGGAAGTTCCCCCCCCCCCTTTTTTTTTTAATCCCCAAATAAACCCAGTAATCCAAGTAGCCACCCAAAGCGATCACGGAGTGACTTTTGCCTTACTGGCGTTAGCCTGCGTTGAGGTCTAACGCCGCTCCTGGAGAGCACTGGAGTTGCTCGAGCAATGCAATACCTTCACCCAGCCTGGCAGAACCCCCAGGCTGCAGCCCGGTTCTTCCCTGCACCGTGGGCTGCTGCTCTCTGCCTTTGCTGGTGACACGGAGGGTTGTCCTCATGACCCCTTCAGAGCAGCTGTTAAGCTACAGTTTGGCCAGGCTTTCGGAGGATTCCTGGGAAATGCAGGTCATGCAATGTTCCGTCATTAGTCATGCTTTGTGACCACTTGCAGTATTGTTTACGGTTTCTTTAGTATCCTGGAGCAGAAAGCAATAAAAAAACCCAACCTATCTGCTGCAGGACAATGACTCTTTGATTAGATCAGTCATGTGGGGAAGCTCAAACTGTCTTGGGGGCTATGCCCAAGTGCCTTCAGGCCAAGTTGTAAATGCCCCATGTGATGGGCTCTCCTGCATTTTATGTGCTCCCTGTTAAGCCTTTCCCAATCAGTGGACAAATATGTGACTACGCTTAAGTAACTCCAAAAGGAGGAAGACCTACATTGTCAAAGCACCTGTACATGGCTTTTGCGCATGTGCTCTCCTTGATTCTGCAATCCACAGATGACTATCCCAGAAGGTAGCTCCTGGGGCTTGACTGTCCTCTGTTTCCTCAGAGAGGTTTCTGCTGTGCCTGTCTGAGACCTTCCCTGCCAAAACCAGGGGTGAGAATGATCTCTCTTGACCTGCTGCTGCTAGAAAGAACATTTCCACACGCACCTTTTGGCTTCTCTAGGCATATCCCAGCCTGGCTTTGTCCTCTGTGTGAGTGTCACCCGGTGCATATTGTGCTGAACTGGTTGTCACTGGAAGAGTGAAGATACTGGCCCTGGTTATGTTGGACTTCAGGAAGCCATAAGCCACCATCTCTCTCCTGCTGTGGATGTGTTTCTACACTTGCTGACTCTTTCCTGTCCTTTAATAAGAAATTCTACTCTTTTGTGAGATGTTATTGATGCTTCTTGGTATCAACCAGAATTGTATTTCTGTGAATGTGAATTTCTGGAATATACCACAGCTCAGTTCAGTGGGTGACAGGAAGAGCGAGGCAGGGCATGACTGCGTGCAGCGCTCTGAACATCCACGCTCTTTGTGTCCAGCTCCCCGTGTGGTCTTGCACAAGAGTTTTGCTACGCTTTGTGGAGGTGAGGTTGAGGGCTTGACATGAGGTGCCATTTGACCACCTAATGAAAGCCCTAGCACACTGTGTCACTGGCTGTAGCCCGTGTGGAGCCTCCATGTAGCGCTTTCTCCTCTCAACTCCTGTTGAGTGCTCGCAGGACTCAACCTGGGAGAGGCTTATCCTCACCAAGGAGCTTGCTGGTCCTTCTACCTCTTTCCAGTCTCCCACCAGACCATCCTATGTCCTAATCTCTTTTTCCATGCCAAGCGAGCTGTGATAAGACCTCATGGTGTTGCAAGTGACCAACTACTCCTGTTTTCCAATGTGTCCCATAGTCCAGTCCCCTTATTAGCTGCACTGAGAGCTAGTGAAGGTTAAAATCTTCTTGGATGGGTCTGAACATGCGTTAACCATGAAAGCTGAAACATTTGGAGCTGGTCAGAACCTAACAGGATGATGACAAAAGCCGCTCTATTAAACAAGTAGTTGGAGGTTCCTAGGAAAACTGCTGCCACCGTAATAAATCTAATCCGTTGGGCCTGGGAGGAAATGCCAGCGTAGCCAGGACCTCTGCTGTGGTCTTAGTACAGCTGTGCTCATGGAGGCAGATGCGCTCTTGTTGGGGCCTGGCACTGGAAAGCAAGCGTTGCCCCTTCCACAGATGAGAAGAGGCCTTTCCAGCTGCCCTGGCACTACAAGACTTGCCTACAATTGACTAAGTCGTGACTGCTTTTACTGGGATGAAGCAGGGACTGAATGTGGGTAAGCGCGGTCTGGGCTTGCTTGGAGGAAATGGGAACACATGGGATGGGTTGGGTAGTGGTGCTGGTGTCTGCCTGGCCTTGGCAGGCACAAGAAGACCTTTGTCCTGCTGCAGCTCTCCTGTTATTGTAAAGGTTTGAAATGTTGTCATGGTGGAAATCTGAATGAGAAATGTCCCCTCTATCTTGTGCCTGGTAACTCCTTCTCCTGCAGGGATGAATCCTTCTCTGACAGCAAAGGTTCAGTAGTCTCGATGGGTAAAGTACTCTTCCAAACAGTTGGTTCTGGGCCACCTTGGCATTTGGTCTACAGACTGTGTGTTTCCCCAGGCTTCTCTGTAGGGTGAGGGAACAAGCCATGGGGAGAGCCACGCTTTGCACTCGGGTGGTGGAAGCCACCTGGGTTGTCTTTCCTGGGACCATCAGTCTGAAAGCAGGAGCTTCTCATGCATGAAGAAGGTCAGACTTGGGCTGCTTGCCCCAAACTTGGCTGTGGCTTGCTGAGCTGGCCTGGGAGGGCATGGGTGAGCTCATTGTGACTCTCGTAAGCTGTGAACAGAAAGGGCTCCAGGCACTTTCCCTCAGTTCCTCTTGTGCGGTTGACTTTGGCCAGGCTCCTTGCAAGGTGCAAATACTTTGCAGAAAGCAAGATCCATGGTAAGCTGGGAATAAAGAGGTGTGCTAGTGTACCGTGCAGCGACCATGTAGTTCCTTCATTGTTGGTGGAGTTGAAGAAACAAATTTGGTCTGGTCCTACGTTGTTGCCTCACTTTGGTGAGAGCAATCCTGTGCGTGGTCTTTCCTGAAAGCTACCGTGTTGCACTAAGCAAACTTGGACGTGTGAGGGCAGGTGGTGGAGCTGGGAAATGATCTCCATAACGTGTTGGAGATGCACCTGAGTTAGGGTACAGATGCTTCTGTTTACCAGGAACCAGCTGCTTGCTGCAAGGGACTTACCCTCAGGTCTCATAAACAGGCCCTTCTTGCTGTCCTGGAGATTGCAATCATCTCCGCGGCGAGAGTTGCACAAACAGAAGGGAGGATAACGACCTTGCAGATTAAAGGGCAAAAGGAGGTTTCCTAGTACATGGAGCTCGTGCTGATTGCCCTGGTTCTAGATTGAAGATAGGCTGCAAACACTGAAAGGCTCCCAGCAAAAATAGTAGGACCAGGAGGTGCTTTGCTCAGCTTTGGAGTGTGGAGAAAAAAGCAGCACGTGTTTGAGGAACTAAGGTGTGGATTTGCTCATGAACATGCCCTTTGAGCGTATTTGAGAGCCCATCTAATAAAAACTAGCAAAATCTGCCTTTAACTGGCTCCGCTTCCCTGCCCTTGATGTGGTTCAAAGGGAAACGCAGCAGCCCTGTGTCCTCCTTGGAGATATATATTATAGACCTGGTTGGACGGGGCTTTGAGCAACCTGGTCTAGTGGGAGGTGTCCCTGCCCATGGCAGGGGGTTGGAACTGGATGATCTTTGAGGTCCCTTCCAACCCAAACCACTCTGTGATGAGCTCAGAAATATAAAGACCAGCAGCATCCCAGTGCCTGTGACAAACGTATGCAAGGACAAGTCCCTGCCCTTGCTCTGATCCCTGTGTGCTGGCCCTAAGTTCCTGTTCTTCAGACTTGGGTACACGTGGGAAGCCTGAACCTCAACAGAGCTCCAACTCTAGATGTGCACAGCTCCTTCTGCCATTCTACTTCAGGCTTGATCTCATTTATTTTGGAGCAGCTCCTGCCAAGGAGCTTCTTCAGATCTTTTCCATCATCCTGCTTTTAGAGTTGGAGTTCTAGCAGGGAGTGTAAAATCCCCAACATCCTGCTCTTCCAGTACCTGTGCGCCTTCCTTGTGCTGCTGAGGGACATCAGAAAAGGCATCTTCTGTTGGCTGAAAAAAAACCTTCGTCTTGCTTGGTGTTGTTTGGGTTCTCAGCCTGGTTGGCTTATGGCTCAGCTGGTGGTGAAGGTGCCTAGACCACCACTCCTGTTCTTGCTGGGAACGCTTCTTCTCAGCTCTTTGTATTTATATAATGCCTTGATCCCTTGCTTAGACCTTCTACTTGGAGAAGGCCATGAGCCTTTCTTGTATTCCCAGTCTTCAGGCCAACTGTGTCTCCCTTCTCTGGCTAGACTGGGAAAACTGGGAGGGGATCTTTCCCCTCTACTTGGCACTGATAGAGGCCTCGCCTGGAGTGCTGTGCCCAGTTCTGGGCTCCTCAGTACGAGAGAAACATGGACACAATGTAGAGAAGGGCCACAAAGGGTTGTGGTGGTGGAACTTGTGCTGAGTGCTGGGGTTCCAGATTGAATGTCCCATTGCTGCAGTGCCAAAGATGGAATCCACTAATCCTGTCTAAGCCTTGGTTAGGGATGTCATGACGTGGGCTAATGCAAAGAAGTTTGTAGCTTTTGTTGGTGGAGGTGTGGAGAACCTTGTGTGTAGTTTCATGAATAGAGGTTGTGCCAAAGCTGCCAGGCATGTTGTTTTAGGAAGGGAGTGGGACTGCAGAAACATGTCCCTTCCTCCACAGTCTTGGCAAGATGGAGCAGTGCTGCTGAAGCTGAGCTTAAATCAGGCTATCTGCAGGTTCCCTTTGCTGGTTCCTACCACGGATGTTTTTGGACAGAGCATGGCAATGTGAGGTGAACTGTGGGAATGTTGGAAGGAGAGATGCGCCCAGTTATCTTGTGGGAGGATGTGGGGAAGCTGGAGCCGGGCTCCTCTTGGAGGTGTGTGGGTTTAGGATGAGAGATGGTAGACAAGTGGCCATGAGGAAAATCCTGATTAGCTGTTAGGAAAAGACTTTTCATTGAGTGTGGTCAAACTGAAGCAGAGCCCCAGGGAGGCTGTGAGATACAAATCCTTGCAAATAATTCAGCGTTCAACTGGACAAAGCCCTGAGCAGCTAGAGCTGACCATGCTTGGAGCAGGACATCAGAGACCTCCAGAAGTCTGGCTTGGAGCAGCCAGAGACCTCCAGAAGTCCCTTCCAGTCTAATACTCTTCAGTGGTAGGTTGGAGATGCCCAGATGGTGTGGTTCAGCTGTAGCATAAATCACAGAAACCACAGCCTGGGGCTGTGCTTGACTCCCTTTTCCTAGGCTGGCATGATCAGGAGACATCAAGGAGGTGCCTTAGTCCTTCATAGGGAGGGTGCATCTTCTTGGAGATGTTCACGGGGACTGCAGACACGTGCTCATCTGGTGCCACTTGGCTGGTTTTTGTCTTTGTATTGTGACAGGCTTCCTCTTACAATCCTCCAGGTACAGCTACATGATTGACAACGTCATTCTGCTCATCACTGGCACTCTGCACCAGCGTTCGATCTCCGAACTGGTGCCCAAGTGCCATCCTCTGGGAAGTTTCGAGCAGATGGAAGCCGTGAACATTGCTCAGACGCCTGCGGAGCTTTACAATGCAATCCTGGTGGACACTCCCCTGGGTGAGTGGAGCCTTTCAAAATACCTCTCAGCTGTGTGTGGAGCAGATGTCCCTTTCTCCCCCCGTCCAACTAAGTCCAACTAAGCCTAAGCTTAGGCTTAGGAAGACAAAGCGGTGGGTGATGCACAGCTGTGGCTGTACTGCCTGCAGTGTCTGGGCTTGAGTTCAGGTTTAGGCCTGTCTGATGCCATTTTTTTCCTCTGGAGGACCAGCTAGCTCTTGGTACCCTTCAACAAACATTCAGACCAGCACGCAGACTTCCGGGGAGTTTGCTTTGTGTGTAGTTGGGTCTGATCTAGATATGCCCAATTCCCAGCTCTTCTGGGAATCGTCACCTGCAATTAGGGAGGAAGGAGAAAGTTTGAGAGGTCTGAAGCAACACGATCTTTTCAATAACTGTCACGGGGACACATGGCACGTGTGCTTCCTTGGTGAAGGGCTATCAGGTCCTCTGCTGGAAGTCTTTTTGCAGTAGTAGGAGAGATGGTCACAGGAGACTTGCTGGTTCAGCCTCTGTGGGCAGAATTGTAATGAGGTACCCCTGAGTCAGTGATTAATCATTCCATCGGGGTTGCTAGGAAGGACAGCACGCTCTAAATCATCACATCGCCTTTGAGAGAAATAGTTGGGTTTGGAACTGAAGGCTTTTGCAAATACTCTGTGTAATAATGGGGCAGGCGAAGTAGTTGTCACGAGAAAATGACTTGTCAGAGCCCAACAGAGGAGGGAAAACGTGCCCCAAGAGGTCTGGGTGGCAAGGTAGGGCAACAACGCAGCAGGAGAACTGAGGCTCTGCATGTGGCTGAGTTGAGCCTGCTGTAGGGGTGATGCATGGGAAGGAAGTCCTCCTTGCAAGTGAGCAGGAACCTTCCCATTTTGGGAATGAAACAGAACCGAGTATTTCAAAGATAGTAGCACTCAGAGACCTTAAAGCTTCCAGCTGTGTCTGGAGGGAACATGCCCTGTTACACTGCTGAGGTGGTTCTGGAGAGCGCAGCTGGCACTTGAAGGTCTCTGCCTCTCGCCTCCATGTCCACGAGTCAATTTTCCCTGCTTCTGCCCTTGCTAGGCTGACTTCTTCTCCAGCCCTTTGCCCTGGCCATGCCCTTCAGGCCGTGTACCATCTAGTGTGGCATTTCTTCAGCAGGAGAACATGGGGAGTAGCTGTGTTGCCTAAACAAGCAGGCTCCAGTTGTTTAACTTGCACTCTTTCCAGTGACCACACGCAAAGAAACAGCAGCTCTATCTCCTAAAAGTACTTGAGTAGCTACGTGGCTTGGTAGGAATGCCTAACCCCAAATGGCTTTCCTAGGTTAGCAGGGCAAAATAAGCCTTGCTGTTAGCCTAATTTGGGATTCTGGAGGGCCAAGAACTGAAATAGCCGTGTTCTCATTCCTCTGCCACTCTGAAGTAGCCACTGCTTAGCCAGCTAGGCTGGCCAGCGAGCCCTGCAGTGAAAACCAGTCCTGGCACGCTCCGTCTTCATTTTTGCCAACCGTAGGCTCCTCCAGCGACGTGGCATCGGTCTCTGATGCCCTTGCAAAGAAAGCTCGGCAGGGGTTAACCCCTCTTCAGGACTTTCTAGACCCACGGTGTGGTCGATGTCCGTGCTGGGGAGCTCGTGCTACGTCGTACCTGGTCTGGGGCTCAGAGCAGAGCACCAGGCAGCTCTCGGCGTGAGTGCAGCGGCCATTCCCTGCAGCTGGACTGCGTAAGCTGAGGAGGATCGTGTTTCTCCATGGAGCAAATTCAGCAAAGTTGGTTGCTGAGGGAGAGTTGAAGAAGGCATGAAAGTCCCATCAATGGGGTTTATTGAACCACTCGCTTGTTAGCAAGAGCACAACGGCCTCGGGTTACATGAGATGTACGAGATGCGTTACCTGCAGCTTGCGGTGCCTTGGGTTAGCTCTGGAATTCTTTAGGTGGCAACAACTTTTCACACTCCCTTCCAGAGATACTCTGGCAAAGTATGTAGGGCTGAGCATCCTACCAAAACCCACTAGTTGAGCCTGTCTCCTGTTGCTTACCTCCAGCTGGAGAAATGAAAGTCCAAGGAAGTAGTGGAAAATGGGACTGCTAGGCCTGGCCAGGAGAAACAGCTCCTGACTCCAGCCAGGGAGTGACATGGGCTGTAGGAGCTGTGGCCTCCCCGCACTGCCTTGATCCAGCTGAGGTGTTGGAGGAGGAGGGAGAAGCACCAGCTTCCTCAGGACTCGATAGCTGCTGTCTTGTGGATGCTTAAGCGTTGCTGCCATGCTGTAGCAGGCAATTCGAAGCTGTCCTGTCACCTCTGGGTACCTGCATCTGGGAACAGTTTGGGTTTTGCTTGGTTGGAAATACGGGCTGCTCTGGCACCCGTGCTGGGAAGTAGAGCTGGGAATTTCTGCTGAGAGCAGACTGCTAACAAAACCAGTGAAGAGTTTCATGTGAGGGCCCCAAATATGATTGTGGAACCATGGTGGAGCCTGAGGTTTTGAGTCACGGCAATTTGGTGGCTGCTGAAGATAAAAGGGCCGGGCCTAGGAGGGACAAGCTCAACATAGGGTGGGTGTACTTCTGCCTGCTGCTGTTGAGAACTCTGGCAAGTGGTGGGCGTGGGTCTGGTTAGGACAACGCTAACTCTGTCTGTGGTTCTGTTTCAGCTGCTTTCTTCCAAGACTGCATATCTGAACAAGACCTGGATGAAATGAACATTGAAATAATTCGAAACACGCTATATAAGGTAAACGAGTCTCTGGGAAGGGAAGGGGATGTTGATGTCCTTGGTTATTCCTCGTGTGACTGCAGCTCTGTCTTGGGTCAGGAGCTCCAACCTATGTTGGCTTCCCTTAACCAAAGACAAGAGGGTATTTTCCTCTTGGACTAGACTTCAATAATTTTGCTTTCTCTCTCTTTCTTTCCTGGAGTGGTGATAGAGCAAACATGACCAAGAACTAGTTGCATGCATTGGAAAGTAAAGGTGGTGCTCTTGGAAGGGCCTGTCATCTCACCACCCAGAGTCAGGGCAGAGTTGGGTGTTTTGAAGCTGTCAGGCCATCAAGAATCCGTGCAAGATATTTTGCAGAGGTTATACCTTTGGATAAATGTTCCCAAGCAGGCAGGAGGAGGCTGCTCCTTAACGACACGAGTTTAGATGTGTAGTTAAATGCATTCAAAGGGCTGAAATGGGTAGATCTTAAGCTTGAAGGACTTCCACGAGCGTGGCTCTCTGTCCTGAGCTCTTTCAGAAGAGCCTCCAGCAGTCTGCTCAAGCCTTCAGCGCTGTGGTTGGGGTTAGATGTTCTTGGTAGGGCAGTGTAGAAGGTGAAGCCAGGCCGGAGGAGTCCTGCGGGCAGGGGAGAGGATTGCCACAGGGATGTGGAGGGGCAAAGGATCTCCTTGTCCTGCCATCTCCTCTGCAGGCCCCGTCTGGTTCCAGCCGGCGGTATCAAAGCATGTGTTTATGTGCAGGCTGTGGCTATCGCTCCATCTCTGCTCTCTGGATTAAGGGTGGGATGCAGATTGTATCTGCCAACCTTGTTTTGGCCGGTCGCGGCCGGCCCGCAGTCAGCGTGACCTCTGCTTCCCAAGGAAGCCTTCCGTGGCCCGTTGGAGAGGCGGAGAGCAGGTCAGGCGTAAGGCGAAGCAGGCAGCGGGAGGGGAGGAGGAGCTGTGTGCCGGCAGTCGTGCCCAGCTGCCTGCAGCCACCGCACATCCTGGTCTCTTGATGGGCTCTGGCTGGGGGCAGAAATACCCCAGACCCTTGTGGGGTGCAGGCCTGCGCTGAGAGGAGGCGGGGGGGAAGGCAGGGAGCAGAGGGAGCGCAGGGCAGGCAGGTTGGGGTTGGAGACAGGGAGATGATCTCCTTGAGTCCCAGCTGCCACCTCCTTTCCCATCTCCTTTTTGAGGCCTTACAGTGCTTTGTGTTCTGCTCTTCCTGCCCCCAAATTGAAGCGTAGATGCTTGGTGTATGTGCTGGTTGTTGCTAAAGAGCAGCCCTCGGGGCTCCAGCAGGAACAAATCACAGGGATGAGAGGATGGAAAAGGGAACTGCCACGTACTTGAAGCCACCTCTCTCCCCAGGGACTGGAAAATGTATAATCCAGTACAAATGGGGGCAATGAGATCGGGTCTGAGACCTGCACAGAGCTGCTCGGAAGAATGCAGCGGGATGGATGCCTGCATCTGGGAGGAGCTGGCATGGGAAGGGGAAGTGCTGCCTCCCAGACCTGCTGGAGGAATTCTGAAGGAACCTCTTGAGTGCATAGACAGAAGGTTTGAGCAGGATTCACAGGAGGAAGGCAACCACAAAGGTTTCTTGGTCACAGTGACAAGTGAGAAGGTTCTCAAGTGGAAATACAGTCAAGATGCAGAGCAGAGGTTAAAAGTAAGCGGTCAGCTCTTGGTGTAGAGAGCAGTCAGCGGTGGAGTCCTGCAACGGAGACCTGCTGGCCTTGTCTTCGCTGCTCACTCGCTTTTTACCACATCTTTACAACAGATATGTTGAAGTGAAGCTGGCTGAGCGTTGGCCTTTGCTGGTGACCTTCTTGTAGGAACCAGCTGAAGGAGACAAGACAAAGTAGAGCAGGCGAATGTGGAGTGATGTATGGGAGAGGCAAGGATGTAATCCTAACTCTGCTTGTACAGCGAAGGTCTCCGTGTTCCTTTCTGCTGCTAAATGAAATTTTGGGTTATGATTGACCTAAGCAAGTGTCTCTGTACAAGGCGACCTGTTCGTGATGGTAGAAGAGAACTGCACAAATATCACCGTGCTCCTGCGCACATCTGTAGCACATTTGTCCTGAACACTGTCTCTTCCCTCTCCTCTCTCATCTCCAAATACAAGCAGCAGAAGCTGCTAAGGAGGACACGTTTGAAGGCTGGGGTCCTTAATGGACTTTTCCTGTCACGAACCCACATGAAATGCAAAGACAGCATCATTTTGGGGCTGAGGGCTTCAGGACACTGGAGACTTTCTGTAAATCACCGTCATCTGCAGAGGGGTCCGTAGGGGAGTGTACCTTGTGCGGCTGTAGTACAGTCTGTCTGTCTGTCCACCATGTCTGCGATACTGGAGCCTCATTCGGTGCTGGGTATTTGAGTTCACCAGTTTCTAAAGCCTCAGGTTTGTGTGTGAACCCTGAGAAAGTCAGAGGTAGTGCCTGAACCTCCTACCTGGGTTCCTTCTCCCGCCAGCCTCAAGCGGAGCCCGTTATCCCTGTCCTCGTTCTAGTGGTAACTCTGCAGAGTGATGCTCTGCGCTCGAGCAGTGGCACGTGCTGGAGACAGTGTTTCTTTGATGTGTGATGCTCGCCCAGCAGTGTCCTCCTGCGCTGTGTGGTGACAAATATTTACAGAACACAGTCACCCAGGTGCTTTCCCAGTGCAGAGGCTGAGGGTGTCCAGCAAATGTGTTCTTGGCCCATCTTCAGGCCTGGAGCTGCTGTGACAAAGCAGAGATTTGTGATGTCTCAGCATCGTTTGAGTCTGTCCCTTTTAAGTGATTTTGGTTGCAGCTCTCTGTCCAGGGAGGTGTTTTATCACATGATGACTTCTTCTGAGAAAGTTTTTTGCTGAACAGCACTTTTAGCCATGCACAGCCTTCCTGGGCTCCCCCTGGGAGATGGAATCATCTTCCAGCTGGATTATGGTACATCTCCACAAAGGATTACATTTCCTGGAGGCAGCCTCGCTGTGCCTGGCTTTAGTCGTTCTCCGCAGCGCTCCGGTTGGGATAGAGACCAAGCGGCTGCCGTGTGAGAAGAGAATTGCAGAGAAAGGGCTGGTTTTCCTCACAGATGTCCTGTCTCATCCCTTGACTCTGCTTACACAGCGGGACTTTCTGAGTGTAGGCCTTGCAGCTAGAGTTGTGTGGCTTGGCATGTTTGTGGAGGCCAGAGCAGGGTCAGGAAACCACGTGAGACTTCGCTAAACGCTTTGGAGTTAGACAACTCAAAGGAGTAAAACAGGCTCTACCCTCACTGCCCAAGGATCTTGCCTGCAGGAAGCTCATGCAGTTGCTTGAACAAACCCAACCACAACCCTTTGTGGCTCCAGCTTCTGGGGAAGCACTGTCCCTTGTGTGGGCTTGGTATCCAAGTTCACATGGGGTGAGAGCGTCTGTGCTGTGTTACAAAGCATCTGGGAGTGTCCCTGTGTACTGTCTGTCCTCTGCTGAGTGGCCGTGTGGGGCAGTAGATGAAGCTGTGTAGAAAGCTGCTCATCTGCCCTCTCTCTTTCAGGCTTACCTGGAGTCCTTCTACAAGTTCTGCAAGGTGCTGGGAGGAACCACGGCAGATGCCATGTGCCCAATCCTGGAGGTAGGTCTGGAAACCCCCATAGCTGGCTGATATTGCAGTAATACTGCTCCGTGCTCAGGCCCAGCTTTCCTGGCAGCATTAAGGGTGCTTGAGATATTCTTCAGCACCCCCATGCACACTCTACTTGCTTACTGGGTGGGGAGGCACTGCCTGCACATGGTGTTGGGCAGGCTTGGTTCCTTAGGCCTGATCTTCATGGAGTCATGGAATGGTTTGGGTTGGAAGGAACCTTCAGAGGCCATCTAGTCCAACTCTCCTGCAGTGAGCAGGGACATCTGTGACTAGAACAGGTTGCTCAGAGCCCCGGCTAACCTCATCTGCAATGATTCCAGGGATGGAGCATTGACCACCTCTCTGGGCAACCTGGGCTCTCAGCCCGGCCTCCCAGCAGAGGGCTTCCAGCCCTCCCATCATTGCTGGGGCCTCCTCTGGCCCCGCTCCACCAGGTCCGTGTCTCACCTGTGCTGAGGACTCCAGAGCTAGACACAGTACTCCAAACCTTGCCAGGTGATGACGCATCTGTTGCCTTTGTGGTAACCTCTTCATCCTCTCACTTGGACAGTGAGCAGGAGAAGAAGCAGAGCTGTTCAGTGCACAGCCTGTCTCCATGCCAAGGCTGTGAGATGTGCAGGGCTCGGGGGCAATAGGTGAGAGAGACTCCTTGACCTGGACAGGGTTCTGCTCAGTGGTTTGGCCATTTCCTCATCTGACTGTGCCCCACACATCAGCTACTGGGCGTACTGGGAGCCTGCGCATGCAGCCTGAGCTGTGTGTCCCAGGGCTGCTTGCTCGTGCCACCCTCTGCTCTCTTCAGAGCAGTATTGGTACCTGCTGGCCTCTGGCAAAGATGGTGCATCTCAGGCTGAAACTTCTCTTCTCCCACAGTTTGAAGCTGACCGGAGGGCCTTCATTATCACCATCAACTCCTTTGGGACCGAGCTGTCCAAGGAGGACCGAGCCAAGCTGTTCCCGCACTGTGGCAAGCTCTACCCTGAAGGCCTGGCTCAGCTGGCCAGAGCAGATGACTACGAACAAGTCAAAAACGTTGCTGACTACTACCCTGTGAGTGTTTGGGGGTGTGGGCCCTCAGGAGCAGTGCGAGGACCTGCTCTGGATCAGAGCTTCTCAGGGATCTGGGGGAACTTGGTGCCTACCTTCTGCCGCTCTTGTTGGTCCTGTGCGCTGCTTGGCCAGGGTGGAGTTGGCTTGTCCTTGCACTGGAGGAGACAGGGAGACCAGGCGTGCCAGCATGTGGGGACTGTCCTCCCCACCACACCCTTGAGGTTGTCGGTGTGACAGCAATGACTCTCTCTGGCTGGTTGGGGCTGGAAAGGTGTCTTCATCAAGAAGCCATGTGCCACATCTCCAGCTCTGGTGGGTCGCTCTGAGCTCTGGTTCAGTGGCAGGGAAGACACTGACATAGGGAGGACCCATTTGGATGTGTCTGGGTTCCTTAAGCTGCTCTTGTCCTCATGGCTGGGGACCTGTTTGGAGTTGGAGAGCTCAGTGTCCCCTCTCTGAAGCAGCCAGGGCATGTGCCAGTTGTTGGTGGGCACGGGGACCTGGCCCAAACGCTCCAGTCTGTACCTGGTGCATCCTCCACGCAGGCTTTGAGAGCTGCATGTTTCAGAGGCGTGGTGGGATCTCTGGCTGGACCAGCTCACAGATGAAAGGGGTGCAGTGCAGCCTCGGCAGCGTCCCATTGCTGATGTTCATGCATGCACAGGGTGGACTTCTCTGTGTCCTCTGCTGACCTGACATGGTGGCTAGGGTGTCCGTTTGACGCACAAGGATCCCCAAATGCTGCTGAGCTTGGAGGGCTTTGGGTATATCCTCTTGTAACGTCTTCCTGCAGGAGTACAAGCTGCTGTTTGAAGGGGCTGGCAGCAACCCTGGGGACAAGACCCTTGAAGACAGGTTCTTTGAGCATGAGGTGAGTGAATTCCCAGATGCTCCTCAGCATGTGCCACTTGCAGAGCTCAGGGTAGCAGCAAGTTGGCTACCCTGTCAGCAGGGTGAAGAGTTGGGAGGAAGGAAGAGGATGGGAGAAGGAGTGCCCAGTGAGGGACTGGGGGCCCAGCGTGGTGCTCAGTCCATGTCCTCACCCAGACAAATTAGAGCAGTGTGGGAGGCAAGTTTGGGGCTGCTGGTGGATGTTTTCTCCCTCGATGGCAAAACCAGACTGTAATTATGTGAGAAGGGAAGATTTTCACACTACCTGGGGGTATAAATATTTCCCCTTTTGAGTGTCAGAGCCTGTCGTGAAGGTCAGAGCTGTCTCAGGACCTAGAGAGATGCAGAGCAGGGTACCTGTGCTGAGCCCGGCCTGCTGGGAAGTCAGGGCACCTCCCAAAATGCTCCACACTTGCCTTGATCGTCTCCTCCCATCTGAGGTGGACGAGTGACATGTCCCATCTGAGGTGGACGAGTGACATGTCCCCCTATGGGCTTTCCCCAGGTGAAGCTCAACAAGCTGGCCTTCCTCAACCAGTTCCACTTTGGAGTCTTCTACGCCTTCGTGAAGCTGAAGGAGCAGGAGTGCCGCAATATTGTGTGGATCGCGGAGTGCATCGCCCAGCGGCACAGGACCAAGATTGATAACTACATTCCCATCTTCTAACCTCACTCTGCTCCTGTCCGACCCTCCCACCCCTGGAGTCTGGAGGGACCCCTCTCTAAGTCCCTGAGTTCTCCCTTGCCTAGACTCCAGGGATGTCCCATCTGTGGAACTGGCTCAGATGAGGAACCTGTACAGTTGCTAGTTAACTTATTCACAAGCTGACGCTTGAGTTGTGTGTGCTGTGAGGGGTCTGGAGAGCCCAGGCTCGGCCCTGCGTGGCAGGAGGGCCACCTCCTGTTGTCTAGCTGCTCGTCCCCGTGTCACTGTACTCATCTGCTGTATGCGCTTAATGCTCCTAGAGCAAGCACCAGCTGGGGTTTGCTGCCTCCACGGGGGGCCCAGCGCTGCAGAGGAGCACACCAGGTCTGCCAGGGCGGGAGGTCCTCCCTGCCAGCCTTCTGCCTGCCTCCCGGCCGGTGGTGTTCCCATGAGGTGTAGTTTGCCTGTGATTTGTGGTGTAGCCCGTGCTGCTGTGCGATCCCCACATCCCCCTGTCGCTGACCCTGTCCTGGGAGAGGCTGAGCAGACCTGGCCGGGACTGGGATGGAGCCCACTGGGAGGCGAGGGCAGAGCCAGAGGGCTTGTGGAGCACGTTCCTCCCCATGCCACCAGTGTTTGCACCTTCCTGGTGTCTGAGAAGCTGCTCTCTTCACTGTCTCCTGCCCTGCAGCTCAAAAGGGCTCCATACCCTGGCTGAGCTCCTTCCTCCCTTGAAGACCAACAATTTGGAGATTAGGTTGAGTTTTGTACCACACAAGAGCTGGGGGCTCCTTTGGGCTCCACGGATGGTGCTGGCCCCCTGCGCTGGCCCAGGGCAGCCCTCTAGGCTGGCATGGCCTCCTCCTTTGTGCCAGGCTCCATGCTCTATGCCGTGGAGCCGTACGCACAGAGCAGTCCTGGGTCACCCTGATGCGTGCGGAGGGCAGCTGTTGGCGGAGGTGTCCCATGTCCTGCCCAGGCTGTGGTTAGGGAGTGGGAGCCCTGCTCCTCTGGCTTCTGGCCAGCTCCTACTTGCGCTTGAGGTCTGGGAGCTGCCCTGTGGCACTAGAGGAGCTTCACTGGTGGGAAACGTGCTCCTGGGAGGGATTGATGGAGCGGCTCCCTCCCACCTGGTGCTGTGGTCACCCCTGTGGTGTTTGTTACCCCGTGATCCCCTCCTCTCGACACTAATAAATACCTGCCTCCTGCACCGGCCTCTCCCTGCTTACTCGGGCACCTTTTCCACCTCCCGAAGAGGACCCTCCATCCGCCACAGGGCCCCTTACCCAAGGAACATGTTCTTTGTGGTAGCAGAGCCCAGCGTGGCTCCTGCATGACTTGGGACGCTCGTTTTACCAGGGGCAGGCTGGTTGCACCACCCCTTGGTGTGCCAGCCCTTCTCGGGCTGCCCGTGGCCCCTGCTGCCCCAGGCCAGGCTCCTGCCACGGTGCTCGGCCGTGAGCCAGCTCAGCTCGGCATCCCCGCCCGAGCAGGGCAGCGCTGCACCGCGGAAGGAGACGGCCAGAGCCCGGCGGCGTATCAAGAACAGATTTATTTAAAAAGTGACAATCACGTAGTTCATCTCGTGAGGAGCTTTGCGGCCCGGCCTCGGCCCCTGCGCTCGCCGGGAGCACGTGGAGTGTGTGAGGAGTGGCGGGGGCTGGCACGGCAGCGGCCACGGGGTCCCGGGCCTGACCTCACCAAACGGTGACGGAGCTGAAGGCAGCTCCCAGAGCGGTGAGGAAGATGGGGGGAAGCTGAGAAACGCCCCAGGTCCATCCCAGCCTGGGGTGCGGAGCCGCCGAGTCAGGCAGGGCCGGCCCCCTCGGAGGGCGCGCGGGTAGAAAAAAATACAAAAACCACGGTCTCTAGAAAAACGTTGATTCTTGCGCAATAGAAAATAGATCTGCCTGATTCGGGAAAGCGATTTGGTTTTGATCGTCGAGTGCTGACGGTTCCCCCGCGGCGCGGGCGCAGGCGGGCGGTGCTGGCGGCTGCCCACGCGTCGGGGGGCTGGGGGAGGACTCGCTCCGACCCCCTGGGCCGAGGTCAGGCCTTCTTGGCGTCGTTGTGGTGCTCTCGCCGCAGCGCTCGGGGCAGCTTGGGGTTGATGAAGAATCCTTTCAAAAACAAGTCTCGGACAAAATAGGGCAGGTAGCGGTGTATGAAATACATGAGCCCAAGGCCCTGCCCTGGGTAGTAGCGCACGGCTGGGTTGGCAGCCAGGAGCCCGTCCGTGATGCTGTTCACCACCGCGCTGAGGTCCTCCACCGCCACCTTCATGAACTGGATGAACTGGCGGTTGATCTCCTCCACGTAGTCCTCGCCGTAGGCCTGCAGCAGCTCCCGGGGCAGGCTGGCCACCAGCCGCTGCTTCTGCAGGTTCCAGAAGGCAGGGTCACACGTTGTCCCTGCAAAGACATGGCCCGGCCCCAAGCTGTGAGCTGTGTGGCTCCCTTCACCCAGCTCCCCCTGCCACTGGCATGGGGTGGGCTGCAGGCCCCTGTCCCCACCAGCCACCAGGAAAGGTCCTACTGAAACCCTCAGAGGGATTTCCCGGGGGTAGCCCGGGACTGGACCATAGGTCTCAAAACCTGCCTGCAATGGGGACGGTGCTACCATAAATGTGGCTGTGCTGGTTCAGACAGCCCCAGTGGCAGAGGATCACAGTCATGGAATGGGTTGGGTGGGAAAGGACTTTTAAAGGCCATCTAGTGCAACTGCCCCCTGAAGGGAGCAGGGACATCTGCAGGTAGAGCAGGTTGCTCAGAGCCCCGGCCAACCTCACCTGCAATGGTGCCAGGGATGGGGCAGCGACCACCTCGCTGGGCAACCTGGGCCAGGGGCTCACCACTCTGAGCGTGAACTTCTTCCTAATTCCAAGTCTAAATCTCTCCTCCTCCAGTTTAAAGCCATCAACCCTTGGCCTGTCCCAACAGGCCCTTCTAAAAAGTCCCTCCCCAGCTTTCTTGTAAGCCCCCTTCAGATACTTAGAGGCCACCAGAAGGTCTCCCCAGAGCCTTCTCTTCTCCAGGCTGAACAAGCCCAGCTCTCCCAGCCTGGCCTCCCAGCAGAGGGCTTCCAGCCCTCCCATCATTGCTGGGGCCTCCTGTGGCCCCGCTCCAGCAGGTCCATGTCTCTGCTGTGCTGAGGACTCCAGAGCTGCCCCAGCACTGCAGGGGGGTCTCCCCAGAGCGCAGCAGAGGGGCAGGATCCCCTCCCTGCCCTGCTGCCCACACTGCTGGGGATGCAGCCCAGATGCAACACTCAGCTGCATGTCATCAGCAAACTTGCTGAGTGTGCACCTGATTCCACTATGTCATTGATGAAGACCCCAAACAGCACTGGCTCTGCTGGGAGGGCTTGATCCTGACCCTGCCTCTCACCAGCCAGAGCCCAAAGGCCACAGGATGGCCACCATCCCTAGGGATGTGTCTGGGGCTGCTCCTGCCCTTGCTCCACCTCCTGCCTCCCCAGCGTACCTGCCCTAGGTGGGCTCCCTTGGCCCCCCCTTACCTGTTTTGTAGTAGCCAGGCAGGATGAGGCTGACTTTGACACCCCAGGGCTGGAGCTCGCTGCGGAAGGTGTCCATGAGCAGGCTGAGCGCTGCCTTCGAGGCCCCATAGGCTGCCAGGCAGGGGAAGGGCAGGTCACCTGGTGGGAGCAGAAGGATGAGTGAGCGGGCTCGGGCAGCTGCCTGCACGGGCAGGGACACAGGGCTGCACTCCCGGCCCCAGGGCTGGGCTTTGGTGGTGTTCTGCTGCGAAAGAACTGGAACGGGCTTCACATTTTTCACGGGGAAAAGAAAAATGGGAGGGCAGAGGAAGCTGGTTTTGCATCCTTGGCCAACCAAGGCTTGGGGTTGTCATCCCTGATGCATGGGGTTGCCCACGCTGCCTGTCCCCGCCATGCACGTACAGCCCCATGGCTTCCCATCTGGGTGCCCAGTGATGCCACCCACTCATCCTAGCGTGCCCAGCGCCAGTCGGATGTCACTGGCTGGTGAAGCAGAGGTGGCCAGGTCGGGGGGGATGGTGGGAGCTGTGCTGGACCATAGGGACGCTCAACCCGCGTCCAGGCTGGGGGCTCCAGGCGTCTGCTCACCCGCGGGGCTGCTGACGGTGACGATGCGGCCGCCGGCGGAGCGGAGCAGAGGCAGCAGCCCCTTGGTGAGCTCCAGCGAGCC
Source organism: Eurystomus gularis (assembly GCA_013400335.1). Classification (NCBI taxonomy): domain Eukaryota; kingdom Metazoa; phylum Chordata; class Aves; order Coraciiformes; family Coraciidae; genus Eurystomus; species Eurystomus gularis. The sequence continues at coordinate 114,452 of VZZY01001699.1, forward strand.
GAAGAAGTTCACCTCCATGCAGGTGCGAAATTTGCCCAGTGGCGACAGCTCGGCGTCAGCGATGGTGTCGTTGAAGCCAGCGTTGTTCACCAGGCCCCAGAGCCCTGTGGGGATGCGATGCTCGAGGAGGTGATCCAAATGGAGGACCCCCCACCCCAGGGAGCCCAGCAGCACCCTGATGAGCCCAGGTGCTCCCTGGCTCATGGTGGTCTTGCAGGAGAATTGTGGGGTACCCCAGGACAAGCCCCCTGGGAGGTGGGGGTGCACATGGGGGCTTGGCACTGCCACTCTGGCTGCAAGCAGAGGTCCTGGGGATGCCAAGGGCTCCTACCTGTGCTGTTGGTGTGGGCCTGGATGTGCTGCAGGACGCGCTGGATGTCCTCTGGCTTGGTCAGGTCCATCTGCAGCAGCGTCAGCCTCGACGAGCAGCTCTTGCGCAGCTCCTGGGCGCCGGGACCCTCTGGGTCCAGCACGCTGGCGAACACCCGAAAGCCCATGGCGTCCAAGTGCCGCGCCGTTGCCTGCCCGAAGCCCGAGTCACAGCCTGCCAGGGCCAAGAGGAGACCTGCAGTGGCCGGTGACAACCGCTGGCCGACTGTCCCCAGCCCCCAGAGACCCTCTGGCTCTGCCTCTTCACCCCCAGGTACCAAACTCGCACCCCAGCGTTGGTCCCCACCTCAGGACCACCCTGGCAGAGGGATCCGCTCCAGCTCCTGACCCGCTGGGGACACGACCTTGCCGCGGGGCATTCGCAGGTCATGGAGCAGCTGTTTTCTCTCTACCACACCTGCGGGAGGAAGAAAACACTCCCTTATCTGCAGCCCCATCGCCCCGAGCTCCTCACCCATGCGAGGTGCAGGTAAAACCACGGGCACAACGAGGCACCGCGACAGCCCACAGCTCTACAGCCATGCGGGGTGGGAGCCATCGAGCCCCAAAATAGCTCCCAAAACCTCCACCGGGCACCGTTCAGAGCTGGCGCCAAGCTCCGTGGGAGATGCCGCCTTTCCCCGAATGGTTTTTGCTTCCCAAAAATGGTGGCCAAGTGGCACAGCAGATTAAAAAGCGGGGGGGGGGAGAGGGATCCCAGCCTGCTGCTACCACACAGCCTTCAAGGGAGCATCCAACTGGGATGTCCCACCCTGGAGAGCACTGGGTGCTGCCATGCCCCGTCCCAGCCTCCCTCCCTCCATCCCAGCTCCAGCAGGGCCACCGCAGGTGACACCGTCACCCACGAAGCCCCCGCCGGGGTGGCTGGGGGACAGCGCGGGCGGGTGCTGGGTGTCGGGGCCCGGGGCGGAGGAGCCGGGGTGCAAACAAACAGCGGCAGCAAGGTACAGCCTGTTCCCGGGGCCGATGGCAGCGCTGATAGCTCGCAGGGAGCCCGTGCCACCGCCGCTGCCCAGCCACATTAACCATTAACTGGGGAGCGCTGCGGGGGCAGCCCCGGCGCCCTGGCACCCTCCTGCCCAGCACCCTCGGGACAACCCTGAGAAAAGGCCGCATCCAGCACCTAGAGCCATCAACGGTGACCCTGGGTGCTGCCACCCGCTCCCCGGACCTCCCTGAGATCCCAGACCTCTCCCAGCACCATCAGCCCCAGGGCGGGCACAAGGACTGGCTGCTCCCCACTCCCGCAGCCCCAGGTTGGGGTCAGGGGTGCCAGCGAAGCCACCCTCATCTCGGCATCTGCGAGCGGGTCCCCAGCTCGGCTTTCTTGCCACACCAGAAAACGCGTAAGAAAGGCCCTGGGCAGAGGCCAGAACGGTAACACGCCCCGAGAGCTGCTCAGCCGGCGGGAAGGGGCCACAGGGCCCCCCCTTTTCGCACCCAGCCCCGGCACCCCCGGCTTTGCCACAGGGGATGCCAAAGGTGCTGCAGGCAGCCGGCGCGGCACACCGGCCTCTCCCCACCCCGGCAACGGGTCACGCTGCCAGCAAAGCCGGCAAGATAAGGTGCGTTTTTGCCTTTCCCAGCAGCGCAGGAGAAAACTGCAATAAAGATAAGCTGGAAAAAGAAAAGTGCTGGCGGCAACGGCCTCACCGCGCCAGCACCCTGCACCCTGCCCACCACCAACGCCGGCACGCCGTTACCTGCGCTGCTCCCGCCCCGGCCGGCTAGAAAAGCTTCCAGGCCAAACACGAAGCTGCCCATCACCTTCCAAGCCTCCAAACGCTGGGAAATAGCCCCAAAAGCCGAGAGAAACAGGTTTGCTGGCTTGTCTAGGGCAAGCCTGGCAAGGAGGGAGCAAACACGGCCGCGTGCCGGCCGAGCCAGGCAGGGTTTGTTTTGCCTTAGAGGAGCGGGGCGGTCGGAGGGTTTGTTTCGGAAGTTTTAATTTATTCACACACACACACCAAAAAAAAAAAACCTCCTGGGAGGCTGGCGGGAGGCCCAGGGCCAGGAGGGCGAGGATGCTCTGGTGTTATTTAAGGTCTCCGGCGCTGCTCGGCTTCCGATCCACTGCACTCAGGCATGGCCAAGAGCGTGGGGAGGGCCAGTTAAACCCCTCAGGACCATAATAAGACGTGGCCCCAAAGCATGGCAGCTTGCCCAGGGCCACGCTCGCTCCCTGTGGCTACCAGCACACGAGCTGCCGGCCATGCCGCCGCTGGCTCGGCCTCGCTGGGAACGCTGGAGCCGGGCAGTCTGCGCGGCCCCGGCGAGGCTGGCGCTGGGCTCGCCACCCTCCGAGGATGCCACATCACGAGGAGATGTCGGCGTCAGCTCCCCCCTGCCCCAGCTCCCCACTGGCCAAGCGTGCCGGCAGGAAGGACCTTGGCTGGAGGAGGGTGGGTGGCTTGAAGCCCCCATCGCATCCCCCCTGGGCCAGCAGCCGCAGGCTTGTGCTGCAGCGGGAGCAGAGCCCAAACCCAGGTTGCAAAATCTGGCAGAGCTCCACAGGCTTGGAAAGTGGGAGCAATCCCGCTCCATGAGCCGGCCGGCCTTCTGCCGGAGTCGGGAGCAAGTCCCCAGGGATTTTGCAGAAGCTCCAGCCACCGCAGCGGTTCCACTAGGAGCAGGGTGCACCAGCCTTCGCTGGGATTTTGGCACGACGAGCTCCAGCTTTACCTGCCTTGAGCAAGCAAAAAGCTTCAGCCTCTGGCATTGCCGTTGGGGTGCCCTCCCACCCGCTCAGGGAGGGCAGAGAGGACCGACCGTGTGCCCACCACCCAGAGATGCCCTTCATGGGTGACAGCAAAGCCACTGGAACGGCTGAGCTGTGCCAGGGCAGGGGTGGGCACCGCTCACGCTTCCTCGCTGCTGGGAGCCAGGCTGGGCTCACAAGCCACCAGCTGAAGCCGCGGTCCCGGTTTGGCACGGGCACATTTCTCCCGGGCGGGTCAGGCGTGGCACGGCGCTGGCTTTTTGCTGTCTCAGGTATTTGCAGGTATCCTGCAGCTGGCACCAAGGCCACCGGGCACGGACACGTGCTCAAAATCAACGCGGCAGTTTGCCGAGCAGAGCCAAGACGGGCGATAACGCGGCTACCGCGCGGGAGCTGCTGAAGCACAGCCAAAGCCGTGGATGCTCCATCCCTGGAGCTGTTCAAGACCACGTTGGACAGGGCTTTGAGCAACCTGCTGTAGTGGGAGGTGTCCCTGCCATGGCAGGGGGGTTGGAACAAGATGATCTTTAAGGTCCCTTCCAACCCAAATCAATCTATGATTCTAAGCCACACATGATGGGAGAGGACCAGCACAGCCCTGCAGAACCTCAGCGCTCAGAAGCACAGCTCAGCTGAAGAAGCCCCACATGGCTGAGGAGCTGCCCAGAGCCCAGTAGGTGCCTGGGCACAGTGGGAGCTCCCCAGGAGCTCCTCACTTCACGGCCACCCCAATCTGGGGTCCCGGCATGGAAGCTGGAGAGGGGGTGCCCCAGGACTGAGCATCCCTCTGATGGACCAGCTCCCCTAGGTCAGCCCTGGCAGTGCTGGCGGCCGGCAGAGGCACGCGAGGCAAGGCCAGGCAGCAGGTTGGCTGCAGAGCATCCTTTCAGGATGCTCCATGATGCCCAAGGTAGGTGGGTGCCAGTCAGCTGGGTCAGACCGCTCCAGCGGCATCACTCCCTCGCCAGCCCTAGAAGCCATCATCCGGCTGCCCTCCACAGCCCTGCCACTGCTCCCGAAATCCCAGGACATCGATCCCGCTCCCAACACGAAGCTTTTGGGCCGCGTGTCCCAAGGCACCTCGCCAAGACGGGGCTGTCACCACAGTCCCCAGCCTCCCAGCCCTGGGCTGAAGGACACTGTCAGCCGGAGGGGAGCCGGGCGCTGAGGCTGCGCGGATTAACACGGCGAGCTGCTTGTTTCCATAGGCTCGGGCTCAAATCCTGCCTGGGATGCCAAGCTAAACACGGCTGACATTTTGCTCGGAGGTGTTGCCTCCTGGCCCCGGCAGGATCCACCGCTGCCGCCTCGGACCCCGCTCCTCCGGCTGGGGCTGAGCCCAGCTGGGACCCATCCTGGCTCAGCTGCTTGGGGCCAGTCAGCCCAGCTCCATCCTGGGAGCACCACGGGCACCCCATGGAGGGGGAATCCCAGGATAAGGTGGCATCAGAGGGGATGGGGCACCTCAAAAGGGACTTGGGGAGGGGTTCCCCCCATGGGGCAGGTCCAGGCAGGACAGAGCACCCAGCAAAAGCTGGCGTGTGCAGGGCCCTGCGGCCAACACCTCCCGGATGCCACACACGTTTGGAGCGAGCAAGGAGCGATAAAGGGGTGATGTCAGCCCCGGGCAAGAGGGAACAAATTCTTGGCAGCGTGCTGGGCAGGGAGGGGACGGCAGGAGCACCTGTGCCCATGGCAGCTGAGCCACCACGGCCGCCCTGCCAGCCCCTGAGGTCCTGCTGGGGAAGCGGGGCTGGCCAGGGGCACCGGCAGCCCCCACCCCACCGCAGCCAGCGGCATCTCCATCAACAGGGAACTGCAGCCCAGCCGGTAGCTCATGCATCTCCCCATGGACCCTCCCCAGAGCAGCCCCCGTGCCCGGGTGCTGGTGGATGGAGCTGGGGTGGCAGGAGATGGCAGCAGCCCCAGTGATGCTACTGCTGGTCCTCAGCACCTGGTTTCAGCCACACGCCTCATTAAATCAAATTAAACGCAAGAAGATGCCTTCAAGGATGACCCAAATCCTTGGTGAGGGGGCAACACGTGAGTCCCCCACCCAAGCAGCCTGGGTGGGCATCTCTGCAAAGCCGCTGCCTCCTTCCCCAGGCAGGACCAGAGCCAAGGGGGGCACACGCAGCACCCCACTCTCTGGGGACCCCCCCACGGCACAGCCGGCACGGGCAGCCGGAGGGGGATTACCAGCCCCGTGGTGCTGACAGCTCCCAAATCCCGGGATGAAGCGGCACAGCCACACCCCTGCTGTGGGTCCTGTGGGGTGGAAGACCAGGCAGCCTCCCAGGGAGGACCTAAGGGTCTGATGGGTCAGGGCAGGGATGAAGCAGCCCCCCAGCGATGCCCATGGACCACGGCAGAAGGCAGAGCTGGGGATGCCCATCACCGTGGGGGGCACGGGGAGGACCCGGCCCCCTTCCCTGCACCGGGGACAAGGGCCAGATGGTGTGAATTACAACGGATTAGCCGAGTGTTTCCGCAGCCTCACACGCCATCACCTCCACTCAGGAAGACATCACTCACTGAACAGACCAAAGAGAAGGGGGAAAATCTGATTTTCTGCCTAGACAACCCGAAGCAGGCGGGCAGGGATGACGAGGAGCCCCGCGGCTCACGGCTCCTGAATTAAAGCCCATTTCTCAGGAGCAGGTGCCGGCTCTGGTGCATCGCTACTGGGAACCCAACAGCGCAGGAGCAGCCACGAGATAAATCCGTGCCGGGGACCACCACCAGCACTGTCACTAAAAGCCACCCAGACGCCTTATCCCCCTCCGCCCCTAAAGCTGTGGGCAGCAGATGCTTCTTGCAGACAAAGCCAGGAGCTCGTTAGACACGGCCCCGGTGCAGCCACGATGCAATCAGCCCAAGCGGGACAGCAACGAGCCCAACCACCTTCACCTGCACAAGGCCAGTGCCTGTGAGATGCTCGGGGAGGTCAGGATCCACCCACGAGCTTGCAGTGAGCTTCAGCACAGGCTTTAAGCTCTTGGCAGGGCAGCTTGGCCTCCAGACCAGCTAAGCTCAGCCTAAAGGCTCACGCTAGAGATGCAAAAGCACCGGAGGCTTCCTCAGATGCAGGAGCATAGGACAGCCAAGGAGATAACCCAGCGGGGCAGAGCTGCTGCTGCTGGTGAGGACCAACCCAAGGCTCACGAGCAGGCAGGGTGGAGGAAGTGCCTCTCCTCCCAGCAACGCTTCTGGGGTTTCGCAGAAAAAGGGTGCAGGGAATTTCCTAGAAGCAGCCGCTCACCGCATCCCGGGGCTGGACGGCATCTTCCAGCTGCCACCATCTCCAACATGGGGAGATCTTCTCCCTGAAAGGAGCAGCCAGACTCTCACAGTCAAGGATTTGAGCTTCCCACGGGTAGGGATGAGCGGGAGACGACGGCAGCACAGACATGGCCTGGGACAGGGCACAGCCTGTACACCAGAGCTCATCTGGGATGGATGGATGGATGTTCCCTTGAGAAGAGGAAGTTGTGAAGAGCTGCGGTGATAACCGGGTTAATAATCACCTTCGGAGGGAACACGGCGAACCGGGAACGCGGAGCCGGCAAGCCACGAAAGCCATCCATCAGCAAGAGCTGTCAGTGGGAAGGACACGCATGGCCCAGGGACAGCTCGACCAGATCGGTGCCGATGCTGGTAACGCGCCCGTCTGGGCTCTGGGAGGGGGAGCCCCAAGCTGGGAGCCAGGCTGGGGAGCTGGAAAACTCCACCGGCCACAGCAACTGAAGATGCTCCCAGGCAACACGGTGATGGCAGCAAAGCCGTGGCTGGGGCACCTGCTGGGAACATCCCTGGGCTGCTAAAGGGCTCTCCAGGGGCTCCCAGCAAGCTGGAGAAACACCAGCCAAGCCCCATCTCCATCTCACACATGCGATAACACGTTAGGTCCCAGGAGCCTGCGAGGAGAGGCAGAAGGTCATGCCTAAGGTCTGCTACAGGCAGGACTGAGCCACCCAAAACCAGCAGAAAGGAAGACTGGCTCTCTGTGTGGACCACCATGAGCCATCACCACCCCAGGACACCTCAGGGATGGTATTTCTAGCCAGAACAGCAAAGCACCACGGCCACCAGAGAACCAGGAGAACCTCTGGCTATGTGGTGGGTGAAGAGCCTTGAACTACCCCCCAGGACAGAGTTCCACTCCACCTACCATGCCATGGAGGTGGACAATGACAGGGACAAAGCCAGGCTGGGGCAGTGCCACCAAAGCAGTCACTCCCCTCCAGTGCAAGCTTGGGACATCACGGTATGAAGCAGCTCAGAGTTTGCAGCACCACCATAAAGCTACAGCACTTTTCAAGGGAGTTCTATCAGCTGAGCAGCACCTGAGCTTCAGCCAAGACAGCTTTTGAAAGCCATTGAGCTGTTGAGGCCCCCAGTCTAAAAGCCATATCCCCACAGCCACCTGAAGCCACTCCAGCCCCTTCTGTACCTCATTTAAGTTGTCCTCTCTTCATCCTCCATCTGAAGCTTGAGTTTGAGTATCACAAGACTGTTTTGGTGCATTTTCCCCAAAATACATGAAGGTTGCCCTTCAGGCTGATGTGCTTGGACACAGTCGTGCTGAGCCAGGCTGAAGGGTGATACACAAGGCAGCACCCACACATGTCCTTCAGCCTGGGACAGCACAGGCAGAGCCCAGCACACCAGCTGAAGCGAGGACAGAAGTCACCACAGGATGGTTGCACACCCCAGGTTACAGCTTGTCCCCACCTGGTAACTGGGATTCTGGAGAGGAGCAAGCATTGGTCATCATGTCTTTGGACATGGTCATGAGAAGCAGATGTGTGTGCTGTGATGTTTATGCCAAACTGGAGTATGATCACTGGAGTGGAGAAACTGGGTAGGGAAGGATCACAGATCTGCCCAAGGGTATGTCTGGTGGAAGCTGAGAAACTCAACAAGAGAAGACCACCACCAGAAAAAAAAAAACAAAACAGAGAAAGGCATGAAAGAAGAGGCCAGGCATTCAAAGCATCCCCAGAAGACATCAGGGCAGGTACCTCTTCCAGGATCTCTGCTCCCCAGCCCATCCCTCCTCTCCATCCTGGGAGAGCACTCACCATCTGGTTCCTCAGGGTCAACCACCCGGCAAGAGGCCGCGCCACCGCAAAGCCTGCAAAGCCAAAAACTGCTTTTCAAGATTACAGCCCACAAATCCCGGGACAGCACCATGTGTGATGGGGAAGCCAGCTCCCAACGGGCAAGCTGATAAAGCTCAGGGGCTGGCAGCTCTCCAGGGGGGAAGGAAGCAGAAGTGATAGGATGCACGTGGAAGCACGCACAGAGGAACGGGGATTGGAGATGGTGGAGGAGCCAGAGGAACTGGAGGAGGAGGTAACAGGCACATCCTGGGCAAGGTTAAAACAACAACAAAAAAACCCCAAACAATACCTATAGCAACACACTGAGAGCATGGGGGCAACGGTTTGGGGCATTTCCCACCTTGCAGGCTCCACAGCAATGTCTCACACCTGGGATTGCAGGAGGGATGTTGGGAGGTAAAGAGGTATCAGAACCCTGCACGAGCAAGCAGCTGTTCCCCAGAATCACAATTATTGAGGCTGGAACAGACCTCCAAGATCATCAAGTCCAGCCTGTGCCCCAACACCACAACATCAGCTAGACCACGTTGCTGAGGGCCACATCCAACCTGTCCTTAAACACCTCCAGGGATGGAGACTGGGGTGTTGGACCAGCACTGAAAGACGACCATGGGGAGAAGGCAAATGCTTGCCCAGGCTTCTTGGGGGCACCTTGAAGACCCTTCTAAACCCATTCCTGCTCAAGCCAAACCCTGGCTGGACAAGCCCACCGCCCCTGTGCTACCAGGAACAAGAGCAGCATGGCTCTTCTCTCACCAGAGCCTGGCTTAAGGAGAGCTGGACTCAACAACAGGCAACACAACCCCAGACCTCCCTCAAGCCGTGCTGCTCATTGGACTAGAGGACATCAGCCACCGACACTTCACCCAGAGCATCCGCTCCCATCTGACAATCTCATTTCTGCAGGGAAGCCTCCGCTCTGCTGCTCCCATGTCCCCGCGTGACCCCGGGCGTTCATCAGCCCAGCGTGGGTTCCTCCACCGACCCCGCTCTCCCGCGGCTTCGAGGCGCTTCTCCTCCCAGTTCGCTGCACTCATCAGTTTTGGTGGGTGCCGTTAGCGGGCTCTGAAAGCGCCACGTCGCCCAGATAAGCGAGAGGGAGCGGAGCGGAGCAGGTATCTCAACATCTGCGGTGAGCAGGGGGGAAGGTTTCGCTTTCTGAAGAAACCTAGCGAGGAGAAGAAGAAGAATCCTAAAACCGCAGAGGGCTGCTGATGAAGTCGGGGGAGAGCTTCAGCCCTGCAGAGAAGGCAGGTTTCCTGCGCTGCTCCCAGAAACCGCAGCAAAACCTAGAACTAGAGAGTTAAAAGTTGCCCTTTTTTTATTAAATACGCAAGGGATTGCTTGTGCACCAGGGTTGGAGTTCGGGCGTTTGGTTTTAGTCCTGCCCCCCGACTCCGCTTGGAGGAGCGGTTGTCTCTGCTGTTAATTTTTAATAGATCCTGGAAAACCCAGCGCAGGGTACGAGGTGATTTGCAGCCTGGGGAAGACCCCGGGTGCCTCAGAGCTGGCTCAGCAGCTCCAGGAGCAGAGTGGAAGCTGCTTGTGGAGAGCTAAAGGGTCTTTGCATGGAGCTGCTGGAAGGCTCAGCGTCAAACACAGGCTACGAGGTGTCCGTGCTGGTGCTCCAGCCTGGAGCAGAGGTGCCCACCCTGGAGCCAGCATGAATTACCCAACAGCCCCAAAGTCTTCACCCTCAACATCACCCAGTTTAGCTGGAAAACGGGTCTAACACCCGAGTCCGGAGGGGAGCGCTGCTGCTCTTCTACCAAGGAAAGTGATTTACCTTCGTGGAGAAGCCCAACATCTGGATTGAATCACTCCATCCTGACCATCACCAGATGCTTCAACATCTGTTGAGTCCACGGGAAACACTCAAGCTCCGCTCGACTACAATCAAATTGCAAAACCTCTGCTAACCTTGAACACCATCTGAAGCTCTGACCCATTTCAGATCGTTAATGGGCCATGCGATTGTAACAACAGCCTCGCCAGGAAAACCACGTGTCCCCTGCGGTGAGGAAGGAGGAGAAGAGAGAGGAGAACACGGAGGGTTTGGGTCTGGAGCAGCCTGACCTGCCACAACTGGTTTTGTTCACCAAGACGATTTGCTGGGGTCTGTAGATGCCTCCTGGCTTTGTAGGCTACACCCAAGAGAAGCAAGGATGCAGGAGACCCAAATTACCTCCCCCAGGCAGCAGTCCTACAGCTTTGGGTTATTTCAGAGCTGTGAGATTCAGGTGTGACCTTCACAGAGAGCAACAAGTCACTATTTTCAGCTTCTCATCCAAGCTGAAGTGTCAGAGTCGACACCTTGCTATACAACTCATGTCTTCTGGCAGAGCCAGGTCTACAGCCTGGTTCACATTTGGTTCTTTCCAAAGATCTGCAGTAAACTGGGCGATGGGCTGCTGTCGGAGAAGCCACCCCAAGCAGAGCTACGCAGCAACAAGGAGCTCTCAACTGCTCCAGCTACACAGAAGAGCCCCATGGCTCATGGCCACCCTTCCACCACCTCCAGACACCAAACTCAGCTGTGCCGGGCGGTTTCCATGGACTTGGCAAATTTCACAGGCATCCACTAAAAGACCACAGAAACCAACAGATAAGCCAGGCTCACACCTAAACCCAGGTCAAAACCAAACCTTGCGTGAAGTGCTGCCAGCCTAGATCTGGAGAGGCCAAGCCACTGCAGGTCCTCACCACCCTCCACAGCTGCTCTTGCAGGTGTCACCCTCACCAGAGGCAGGAGAGCTCTTTGTCTCAATTCCCAATAGGAAGGAGATGGGGGATACCCAGAGCAAGGCTGCTGCTGGTGAACCACCTGCACCACTGCCCCATGGGTGCCCACCACCAGCACCCTGAGGTGCCCTGGCCCCACACCAGTGCTGAGGGATGCTGTGTATTGTCCACCCCACAGCTCGCCAGTGCTGGATCAACCTCGGTGCGAGCAGCTGCCCGTCCCCTGCCTGCCCACACCGCAGGCATGCTGGGGTCCCTGCAGCTTCCCACGCTTGGCCGAAGCCTGTGTCAGACCATGTGCTCTTCTTCAAGGCGGGTTTGGGCTCACGGGCAGGCTCAGGAGGGCAAGTCAAGGGCAGGGTAGAGATGGCTGCTGCCTCCCTTCCAACCCCAGGCAGGAGCAGCTGATCTCCTCTCCCCTCCTCATCCCATCCCAGCTCCCAGGGCTGACCTCTCCCAGGCCAGCTGCACAGGAGGGCATTTTCCTCCTCGCTGCAAACAGCTGTGACCTCCCCTCCGAAGGCAGCATTAACACTTTCCTCCCGTAAACCAAGTTTTGATCAGCCATGTCCAGACCAGCACATGGGGCCGGAGCATCCCAGGCAGAGCTCGACTGAGGGGAGTCATTGCCAGAGGGTCTGGGAGAGTGGGCAGCTGGAAGAGCTGGGACACCTCAACGGGGAGGTACAACCGCACCACAGCCACGTTCCCTCGCTCCAGGGAAGCGTCCCCAAACCCGTGCAACTCCCTGCCGCGGGATTAAGCCAGCAGCCAAGTGCATAGAAGAGGAGACGATGCCCAAAGCCTGTGGGGCTGGGACCTGTGATGCGCCACGACAATCAAGAGGAGACCCTGTGGAGTCCAGCCCAACACCTGGTGTGGTGGAAGCCCTGTCCCCAACCTCACACACCTTCACGGATGCCCAGCATTCCCAGGCACCCAACTCCGTGCTTCTCCCTCTGCCGTGTTTTGCTTCCCATGGGCAGAAGGAGGAGGAGGAGGAAGGCCAGGCGGCCTTCCTCACAGAGCTCCCTCCCACCCTGCTCGTCCCTGGCTCTTTCACAAGGAGACACCAGCAGCTGCTCAACACCCAGTTGCCAGGAGGTGTCCGGGATTTAATCCGCCAAAGAACCGGGCTCGTTACCAGCGCAAACCCTCCAGCGAGGGATGCCCTCCCGGGCAGACCTGCCACGAGGAAGCTCTGATCCCTCACCGCAGGCTGCACCTCCGACAGGTAAAGCCACCAAGTATTTACAGCCGAGAGCAAACACACCGGAGCTGCCGAGGTGTCACCTCGACGCAGCGGGGCAAGAACACGCTGTTCCAGCCACTGACTCACTGATTATACAGGCAGTGCCACACAGCCAGGGCTGGCATGACCTGGCGTGCCACAGGGCACCTGCAAGCGCACGGCTGTCAGACATGTCCTCCCCAGGCAGCCCTGCCCTGCCACGGCTTTGACCTTCACTCGGTTGACTCATTCATTCATCTGCTGCCTTGCTCCTCCAAGTTTCCTCCTCCAGCAAGGCCTCATCCCGCTTCCCACCAGCGCCACGGAGCCCTTCCAGCAGGATGGGGGATGCAGCTCTCACCTCTCCTTCCTAAAGGCTCCCCATTACAAGACCCAATCTTTGAAGAGACGCTTCTGCAACTTGGGGGTCTCCAAGCCCAGCCCAAATGTTCCCACCAGGATGCAGGCTCCCATCACCAAGGTCATGCCCTTGGGTTTCTCTCCACATCCATGCGGAGCCGGCAGCACCCTCCCAGCATGCCTGCAGCAACAACCACCCTGGCTCCAGCGCTTCCTCCTCACTCCGTGGCTGCTGCCATCATCTCACCTGTTGGCCCCAACCACCTTCATCATCCTCCCACCCTTCTGCCAGGAGGAAGGAGAGGGGAAAGCACTTGCCTACTAAGATATCGTCCAATGACCTGTCTGGATGCGTTCCTGTGTAACCTGCCCTAGATTCTATGGTCCTGCTCTGGCAGGGTGGTTGGACTTGACGATCTCCAGATGTTCCTTCCAACCCCTAACATTCTATAATTCTATGATATCCTGAAGAGATTCAGCCACCAAGCCAGAGCTGTGCACAGCCTGGGCTGGGAGAACATCCCAAGCCCTCCAGAGACACCTTCTCCCTGGAGGAGCTCCATACCAGGCAGCCCAAAGAGGTGGTGGGCAGCAGCTGAGCAGCACTTCCCAGGGATGCTCCCGTAAGAGAGGGACAAGAGCCTCGATTGCCCCCAGCAGCTCCCGGGACAGAGCTCTGGATCAAGCATCAGCCCCGGGTAACCAGCTCTGCTGCAGCCTCTAGAGATGCTACAAGAAGCTTTCTAAGAACAAGCATGGCTCCAGAGGGGAGGAGAGGACAACCCTTGGGCCAGCCGAGATGCTCCCAAACCAGTGGCCCGGCTCCACGCCAAGCTCAACCACATGTCCCATCCAATCTCCCGCCTTTCAGAGGCGGCAGCTCCCGGTGTTGTGCGGCAACCAGCGGTCAGCGCTCCAGCCCTTGAGCTAAGGAGCTGCTTGCAGGGGCCAACACGACGCCCTGAAGCCCCCTTGCTTCAGGGCAAGGGTGACAGCAGGTACAACCTGGCTTGGACGTGGAGGAGAAGAAGGGATGAGCAGCCAAGCTGGTGGCCCACGGGAGGGCACCCAGGTGAGCTGGTGGCTCTGTGGGACATCACCTGGGCAAGCTGGTGGCCCCGTGGGGCACCACCGGGGCTAGCCGGTGGCTCTGTAGGACATCACCAGGGTGAGCCAGTGGCCCCGCAGGACATCCCCCGGGCAAGCTGGCGGCCCCATAGGGCATCACCGGGGTGAGCCAGCGGCCCCGTTAGGGCACCACCGGGGCAAGCTGGTGGCCCTGTACAGCATCACTGGGTCCAGCCGGCGGCTCCGTGGGACATAACCCGGGCCAGCCAGTGGCCCCGTAGGGCATCACCCGGGGCCAGCCGGTGGCTCTGCGGGACATCCCCCGGGCGAGCCGGCGGCCCCGCCGGGCATCCCCGGCCGGGAC
>VZZY01001699.1:129566-153058 GCA_013400335.1 Eurystomus gularis
TGGCTCAGCTCAGCACAGCTCAGCTCAGCACAGCTCGGCTCAGCACAGCACAGCTCGGCTCAGCACAGCACAGCTCAGCATGGCTCGGCTCGGCACAGCTCAGGACTTTGTACCACTTAGGTGGGCACAGCTCAGTTCGGCTCGGCTCAGCACAGCTCAGCTCAGTTCAGCACAGCTCAGGGCATTGTGCCACCAAGGTAGGCACAGCTTAGCTCAGCTCAGCACTGCTCAGCTCGGCTTGCCTCAGCCTGGCTCAGGACATCATGCCAGCTAAGAAGGCACAGCTCAGCTCAGTTCAGCACAGCTCAGCTCAGCGTGGCTTGGCTCAGCTTAGCCTGGCTCAGGACATCATGCCTAGGTAGGCAAGACTGAGCTCAGCACTGCTCAGCTCAGTTCAGCACAGCTGAGGACATCATGCTGCATGACTTAGCTCAGCGCAGCTCGGTTTAGCACAACTCAGCACAGCTTGGCTCAGCTCAGCCTGGCTCAGGACGTTGCACCACCTAGGTAGGCGTGATTCAGCTCAGCTCAGTTCGGCATGGCTCAGGAGGGCTTGGGACATGATGCCACCTAGGTGGGCACAGCTCAGCTTGGCACAGTTTGGCTTGTCTTGGCTCAGCCTGGCTTGGGACACAGTGGCACCTCGGTAGGCAAGGCTTGGCTCAGCACAGCTCAGCTTGGCTTAGCTCTGCTCGGTTCAGCACTGCACGGGACACCATGCCATCTAGGTCGGCATAGCTCAGCCCAGCATAGGACAGCTCAAGACATTGTGCCACCTAGGTAGGCACGATTCAGCTCAGCTCAGCTCAGGACAGCTCGGGACCTGATACCACCCAGGTAGGCACGGCTCAACTCGGCATAGCTCAGCTCAGCAAGGCTCGGAACTTCATGCCACCTACAGTATGGCTCAGTGCAACTTGATCCAGGACAGCTCAGGATGTGCTGGCACCTAGGTAGGCATGGCTAAGCTCGGTACGGCACAGCTTAGCCCAGCAGGGCTCAGCTCTACTCAGCTCAGCACAGCTCAGAACATGATGCCACCTACAGCCTGGCTCAGCTCAGCACAGCTTAGGACGGCATGCCACCTAGGAGGGCACAGCTTGGCTTGGCACGGCTCACCTTGGTGTGGCTCAGCATGGCACAGCTCAGTTCAGCTCAGCTCGGTTCAGCACGGCTCAGGACATCATGCTGCCTAAGTAGGCACAGCTCAGCTTGACTCAGCTTGGTTCAGCTCGGCTCAGCTCAGCACGGCTCAGGACATCATGCCGCCTAAGTGGGCACAGCTTGGCTTGGCACAGCTCAGCTTGGTGTGGCTCAGCGTGGCACAGCTCAGTTCAGCGTGGCTCAGGACATCATGCCGCCTAAGTAGGCGCAGCTCAGCTTCACTCAGCTCGGTTCAACATGACACGGCTCAACCCAGCTTTACTCAGCATGGCTGGAGATGTCATACCACCTCCGGCATGGACTGACACATCACGCCACCTAGGCAGGCCCAGCTCAGCTAAGCTTGGTTTAACCCAACTCAGCCTTGGTTCAGCTCAGCTTGACCTGGCATCGTTGGGCACGGCTCAGCTGGGCTTGGCCCAGCACGCCTTGGCTTGGTGCTCGGCGTTAACCGGGGCTGCGGCACGGTGAGCCACGCTGGAAGCTCAGCTCCCGGCTTGCCGGTGCCACCGGCTCGAGGGAAGCCCGGCCGCGCAGCACCGGCTGCCAGGCCTGCGCCATCTCCGGCAAGCGCCGGCGGGAGCTCCCCGCACCGCCCCGGGTGCCGGCCGGGGGGGACAAAGTCCTCTCCTGGCCAGGTTTATTACACGGGCTAATTGCCACCGCCGGACTCGCTTTATTAAGCGCCTGCTTTAATATTTCACCAAGTCTCCGTACGCGGTGATCCCTCGTGCGTCCCTGCCACCGGTGCCCTCTGCGCGGAGAGCGAGCGCCTTGCCCGTGCTGGCGTCAGCACCGGGCTCTGGTCCCGGAGGATCTCTGGCTGCCACTGCGGCCAGACCCCGCGAGCCCCGGCGTGGCGGCGGTGATGCCTGTGCCAGCCCCGCTGGTACCGGTGGAAAACCACGTTTCATCAGCGGTGCTGGAGAAGCGCGGCGTCAAACAGGCCGGGGTGGTTTTGCCAGGGTGTGGTGGTGGGACCTGGCTGGGTTCGCAGCCCTGCTGTTCCAGGCAGGGGAATTCTGGGAATGCCGGTGAGGTAGAGGAGGAGAGATGTTCCCAACAGCCTGGCCAGCGGCTCTCCTGTGGGAATCTGCTCACTCGCGCTACTGAACTCGGTGGAGATGATGGAGGTGGCCACAGGCAGAGCCTTGGGGAACTTGGGCTCTGAAGAGGACCCTGTTAAACTTCCCCACCTCATCCCTTCACCCGGGCTTGAAAAATCCCATTGGAGAAAGGTTGGTTTCCAAAGATGTGCTCTCCTGAGAGAGGGTCCCTCCCCGTGCCGGCCGAACCAGAGCTGCTGGGGCACGTAAGGGAGCAGGGTCAGGTCTTTGAGGTTTCCCAGAGCTAGCCAGAACACCGCGTCCACGCCAACGATGGGTAGATGTGGCCATCCCCAAATGGCAACGTGAATTCATGCATCTCCTTAAGAGCTAGGTTGGGTGTCCATTCATCCATCCCTTCCAGAGCTCATCATGCATGGTGTCAGGATGCCCTTCTTGTGGGTCACCTCAGGATGGGTTGTAGATAGCCATGGTGGGTGTTCTGTTGGCCACAGCCAGGGCTTTCCATGGATGCTTTCACCAGGAGGTCTGGTGGGGTGGGCCCAGACCACCCTTTGCTGGCCCTTGCTGTGTGGTTAGGGTGACCTTGGTGGTGCACGGCCTTGTTCATCATCCTGTTGCACAACACCAGGGGGTGCCTCCCAGCCGCACCACGCTGTGAGGAAACCCTGGTGATAGCCCCATTACCTTTTGACCTACTTGAGCTCTTCCGTACCTGTTCTGCTAATCACAGCTTGTCTTTCTCAGGGGAAGCTGGGCTGGTTCAACCGCAGCCACCTCCCACACCCTTCCTGGGGCTGCTCTCGCAGGTCCCCAGGGGGGACGCAACATCTTCCAAGTGCTCCCCTTGCCCTAGGCTGTTCCTCCAGCTTGGTGGAGCCTCCCATGAATAACAGGTTTTGAGATAATTGTTCCACTCCTTAATCTCATCTGCAGAAGATTCATGACATTGTTTTCAAAGTGCCATGAGCCATCTCCAGGGGCTCTAAGCCCATGAGGGGTGTGATTCATCCATGCTGCTCCCAAAGTACTTAATCTTCTCCAAAACAGCAAGTCCTTCTTCCAAGGCTATTATCTCCTTAGGAAACACCACCCAGGTGAGCACCTAACAGGGCACTTTTGTTTCTTCAGCCCTGATGGAGACTTGTGCCAGTGCTTGCTTCCCCCCCCCGGGGTCATGCCCTTCCCTGGGAGCAGTTGTCTCAGGAGTGGGGACCAGGGGGCTGGGACCTCTTTGGGTGTCACTTGTGGGCTGGATACCTCCAAAGGACCATCACGGGGATGCTGGAAAGGCCCCTCTCTAAAAGCAGATGAGGCTCCTTCTCTCCCACACCATGCTTTCAAAGAGTCCTTTGGATGGATGTGGATCCATCCTTCTTCCCGGTGAAGCTGTGGGATGCTGGACTCCATTGACATCTGGGGCTGGAGACAGTTCAGGGGTGACATGGCACTGCCTGGAGTTAAGTCTCATTTTGACCCAAAGCGTCTCACAGAGGACAGTGATTAATTACTCCCAGCATCGAGTATTCGTGTCCTACCACTGAACTTGCACTGTTCTACTGCTTCTGGTTGGACTTTGCTGCCAGAGCAGGAGCTCTCCGTTATCATGGTGGTCTTCTCCGGGGAGGGCAGATCCTCGGATGGCTGTGATTGGGCTAAGCCAGGCTCAGCTCCAGGAGGCCTGTCCTGCACCCAGCGCTTTAACGTCCCTCTGATCCTTCCCCAAGCCCAGGGCATGGAAACTGAACACAGGGTCTACCAAAGCCCAGCTTGGAGGCATTTCCCATGGCACGGCCAGTCTGAGCCACAGCCACTCATGGAGCCACCTTAACCCCTTGTGCTGGGATCTTCTCCCCCTTCTCCCCTCAGGACTTTGCATCTCTTGTTTCCAACTTACCTCGAGCCATGACTAAGGACTTTTTTTTTTGAGCTTTCCTTCCTTGCTGCTGTAAACCACAAGTGACCATTTGTTTGTGCCCGTCATCCCATGCACCTGATGCCACGATGGTGGGATGAGCGTGAGTCCCAGGCTTTGATCCTCCATCTACAGGGGTTGCCACACACCTTGGCTGCATGGTGGGCACAGCCCAAACCTCTCCTCATCTCCCGGTAGGACCTCTCTGCTCCTAGGTTGCTGTGACCCGGGACATGGGCCCATGGAGCATCCAGCCAAGCGCTGACCCCGGATCTGGCTCTTTGCAAATCCCCTCGTCTTCGGAAAATTCCTGCCTCTGACTTGGTTTTTTTTCAGGTTGCGCAGGAGCCCCAGATGTTTACAAAACACAGCTCCGCTTCCAGCCGCATTCATGGCTTCAGGAGAGGTTTCACCTTCTGGGAAGCCGCTCCCCATCCTGACCTTGAGCTTTTCCGCCCCAATGAGAACCCCATGTCACCGTGCCCTTGGCAGCCCCTTCACCAGCCGAGCTTGCTGCACCACAGATCTCCAAACAAGAGCTGCTTTTGGGCTACAGGGTCCTTGCTCCTTTGGTGTGGATGGGAAGCGTCGGTGACACTCCGAGGTTCTCCCAGCTCTGCTAGTGGTTGGTACTCTGCATCCCCCAACTCCTTGGGCGTGCGCGGTGCCCATGCCAGGCTTGCTTTGCCAGCCCAACCTCACCTTCCCATCTCCTGTGCTCATCACGGGGCATCTACCTTGATATGAAGGTCACGGGGACAAAGGAAATGTGGCTCCCCCTTGGCCAAGGGACAGATCCCAGAGGAATCTGGCTGGGCCGTGCTCCGGATGACATCCTGCCGCCTCTGCCCCCAGGGGAGAGGGCAGTAGGTCACAGCAGCTGTGACCTGGTTCCCATCCCACGCCTCTGTCCTGCTGGGGAAGGTTGCAGAGCAGAGCGTGTTGCCAGCCCCAGATTGCTCAAGAAGGTTGGGGCCAGGAGGTAGAGGAGGAGTCCTCCAGCTGGGACAACAGGAGGAATTTGGAGAGGGGGCAGATGACTGTGGTGCTCCTGGAAGGTGGCCGAGTTGGACTGGGGCTTGCAAGAAGTGCTCTGGATGGCTCTGACCTGTGAGCAGAGGTGATGTTGTGCTGTTCCTGGTGGGAACGGTGCTTCTTACGCAAGGTGGGGAGGGGGCTTCATGGCAATCACAAACTCAGGTCCATGGGTGGTCCCCCGCTGAGCTCGGGGACAGCAGTGGGGATGTGCCCGCGTGGCACGAGGCTGGAATCAACCTCGGAGCATGGCAGCAAAGAAGACCCCGTGGAAAGGGCTTGGCAGGGAGGGGGTGGAGGTGGCAGGGGACATCTTCTAGCACAGGCTCTGCAAGGGGGTGGCAGCGGGTCTCCACCGGCCAAACTGCAGCAGAAGAGGACAGCAAGTGGAGCTGGGCTTGTCCCAGCTCCTCCCCGCTGCCTGGAAGGAGGCCAGGGCAAGATGGGGGCCAGGGACAGCCGAGCAGGGGGACAGGAGCCTGTCCCCACCAGCCAGACAAACGGCCGGCGCCAAGGACGCGGCTGTCATCCCACCGGGGACACGCCAGCAGCAGGACATCTCTGCAGGAGGTGGCGGCCGGGGTGCAACCCCCCCCGGGGTGCCGGGAAGGGGAGAACAACAAAGCAAAGGCCAAGAGCGGTGGGACGGGAGGTGTCGCTTGGGGTGGCCTCACCGTGCGCGTGGCTGCCGTGCCCCCTCGTGGCAGCAGGACACGAGGCTGGTGGCCCTGGGCTGGCGTGGCCAGGAGCTGAGCCTGGTGGGGAGCTGGGATGGAGGTGCTGGGGATCTCCAGGTGACCTGGCAAGGCCACCTCATCCCACCCAGAGCATCCTCCTTGGGGTGCAGCACCCCAACCTTGGCTCTGCTGATGGCAGCCCAAGGACATCCATGTCCCAGGTCTCTACCAAGCTTCACCTGGCAGCCCATGAACCTGTCTCCGCTTGCAAAGGAGCCTTCAGCGTCCCACCACCACCTTCTCCTCTCCTTCCTGGGGGGGTGTCTGCGCCTGCCTGGGGTTTTGTTGGCATAAGCTGTTTGTGCCGCGGCCAAGCCAAGCACTTGAGGTGCCGCTCAAGGGCAGCCTGTGCCCGGGAATCCTGGAAATATCACCAAGGCTGAGAAATATCACCCAGCTGGAGCAAAATAAACAGGGGTTGGTGGAGTCCTTCGATGAGGACACAGCCACCCCCAGTGCTGCCAAACCACTCGGGGAGGGGGGACATTTCCCGGCACCCTGCCTCCGTTTCCCCACAAGAGCAACACTCACATGTATAATGTCACTTTGAGTACCAGAGGCAGGTGCTTTTTTACCCCTTTCTCCTTCCTGTTGGGCATCTAAGTGGCTCAATGTCACCTGGCATGACCTCTTCATCCTCTCTTTGGGGACCCCCGGAGAAGAGGAGAGCCAGACCAGGTCTTGGGGCACTTCTGGGATGCCTTGGCAGCTCTTGGCATGGTATCTTGCTGTCCCCAGAGCCACCCAGGAACATCTCGGGCACATCACAAGCTGGGGCAGGCTGGTGCTGCTCAGCTCCTCTGAGGCCACCAGCATGTCCAGCCTCATGGGAGAGGGACAACCCCAGGCAGAGGTTAGGAGGGAGGAAGAAGCTGCCCTGCCCGGGGAAGTTTTTCTTCATTCCTTGAAAGCCGCAGAGACCTGCTGTGCGGCATTCAGAGCTGGAGGCAGCACTGGGGCAGCACCAAGGTGGAGCTGCCGTGATGGATGATGTGACACCAGTCCCAGATGCCTCTCCCGTGGGTGATGGTGCCCAAAACACCGCAGCTGGCAGTCGGGGGGGGGTGCTCAGAAATGGTACCCACCTACCATCCAGCACCCATGAGGAGCATCACGGCCAGCATCCAGCATGGGTTTTAATCCAGCACAAGTCAGGAGGTGGCATGTTCCTGCCTGGCCATCTTGCAGGTCCCACAGGGACAGGCAGGTGTTGCCCTGGCAGCCTCTACATCATGAGGCAGCCCATCTGGCAAGCATACGGAGATGTTTCCAAGGCTTGCAGCTTGGCCAGGGCGAGGTGGTTGCTGTGCCTTAGACCCACTCTGGGAGTTGAAGAACCTGCCTCAGACCCAGGAGAGGTTGGTAAGGGAGAGGGGAGTTTGAGATGGGCCATACACTCTTGCTTTCACCACACCATGGCCTTGCGCTGGAGCTGTTGCTCCTGCCCTTGAGTGTGCAGCCTTGAGTCTGGCAGCAAGTCCTCACTTCTTCTGGCAGCGTCCCCCAGGGGATAGGGCTGTCCCTGGAAGGGATGACAGTGCTCCTGCAGGCCAAGAGCTTGTCCTGGGCCGGGGATGCAGCAGGAGGGATGCTGGTGTGGCCCAGGGAGTACCACATCACCCCAGCCTCATGGGGGTCCTCAGGGGCTGGGGCCACTGGGCTCCCCAGGACCTCTTGACAGCATCCAGGTCCTCTCAGGACCACAGCAGCTTCCCCAGGGATGCTGGCGGGAGCATCACCCCTTCCCTCCTGCCACCACTCGCCCACCATCTCAATGCCCACGGCATTGAGAGCCTCCAGCATCCTGGCCCAGCAGCATGGTGACGTGGGTGCAGGGACGAGGGACACGGGCAGGGTGTCAGATCACTTTATTGCCACAGCGGCCACAGGCCAGACCCAGTTCCCAGAGAAGGTCTGGGTCCAGCCCCTTGACCCCTCTAATACTGTTGATGAACCTCAAGCCTCCACCCATGGCTGCTGAGCATCCTCCATCCCAGCCCCCATGGAGCAGCTCCGGGGCATCACCCCCATCCTGCTGCCTGCACCTCTGGGAGCTGGAAGCCAGCATGGAGAAGCGAGGTGAGACCAAGGGTGCAGACTGTGTCCATCCTGGAGCAGCAGTAGGAGCTGCCACCACATCCTGCCCCGGGGGCTGCTGGTGGTGGGGAGCAGCACGAGCCCCCTCGGCCCCCTCAAACCTCCATGCCGGGGGCCCGGCCCAGGCCCAGCGCCTGCACCAGGTCATCGCTGAGCCCGCTCTTCAGTGTCCGTCTCACTGCAGGAAGAGATGGTAGCACTGGTGGCATGAGCAGGGCTGGCTGCCAGGGTCTCCACACAGCAGGTGCCTGCCCAGCCATGGTGGCCCTGGCATGCTGGGGAGGGCAGGGGTGGCACTAGGGTGCAGTGGCATGGTCTGGGCTCCCGGTACCTCCTGGGAGATCAAGGGTGGCCAGAGGGAAGAAGCCAAGCAGGGCGTGGGGAAGAGGACACACAGGTGGGATGAGGCATGGAGATAGAGTACGAGAACAGGGCCACAGAGATGGGACAGGGCGGCAGAGGTGAGACAGAGACACGGAGATGGGACAGGACACAGGGACAGAGATGGGACAGGGATGCAAAGATGGGAAAGAGCATCCGGGCAGGGCCACAGGACAGAGCCACAGAGGTGGGACAGGCTATGGGGACAGGGACACTGAGATGGGACAAAGCATCTGGATGGAGACACAAAGATGGGACAGAGTAACAGGGACAGAGCATGGGGATGGAGATGGAACAAGGCATGGAGTCAAAGATGGGACTTACAGGACTTCCTATTGCCGCGGGACCTCCTGCGCTCCTTGTTGGCGCAAGGCCGGGGGTTGGCGTTGTGAGTCACAGATTTCACCAGCTGGTCCATGATTTCATCCGAAGCATCGTCTGGGGAGCTGGGGACGTCCTCCTGGGCTGGAGAGCCTTGGGTCGGGGTGGTGTGCCCTGTCCCTGCACGGGGACAACAGGGATGCTGGCATCGGCCGTGCCCAGCCAGCCAGGCATGCCTCAAGGACCTCTGCCACCCTGCTCCTACCCCGGCTGGCCCGGCTGCGACGGGCAGGAGCATCCGTCGGGGAGGTCAGCAGGATCTTCATGCTCTCATGACCTGCTTCCATCTGCTCCTCGGGGCCACTGGACACCACGGCAGGTGGCGAAGCAGCCTCGGCGATGCCAGAGAACTTCTCGGTCTGCAGCAGGAGGAGAGGCTGGGGGTGAGGGACTTGGGTGCCCATCACCCGGTGGTGGTGGTGGCCGGCCGAGCATCCCCATACCTCGGTGATGAGGCGTCCCCGGGTCTTGTTGCGCTCGCGGTGGGCCGCCCGTTTCTTCTGCTGCTGCAGGACGCGCTCCCGGCAGGTGCGGTACTCCAGGGCGAACTCCCGCAGCAGCTTGCAGATGGGCGTCACCTTCACGTCCCGTGCTGCACTCGCCGGGTACCCCAGGTACAGCAGGAAGGAGTGAAACCTGCGGGGACATCAGTCATGGCAGGCCATCAACACAGCCACAGGGTTCTCGCCACATCTCCAGGACTTTAAAGCCACCGACCTGTTGAGGACGCGTCTGTGCACCACCTTCAAGATGATGATGCGCTGGGTGCTGTCTTTGAGGAAGTCCGTCAGCTTGCTCTTCAGCACCGGCTTGGTCTCGTGCTTGGCAATCACCTTCAGGTTGTCCCAGGAGGCCCTGCACCTCCGCTCCAGCTGCACCAGGCTATTGGACAGCTCATCAAAGTCAACCTGGAAGAGCGAGACATCAGCCCTGGGCTGTGCTGGTGGAGCTGGGCAGCCAGGGGACCCACCCCCGTACCTTGCCCGGGTGTCATCTGCCTTGCCTCACCTTGGCGGAGCGGGTGATGGAGGCGATCTCCGAGTAGAGGTCAGTGGTTTCTGGGAACTTCTCTACCACCATCTGGCAGAGATGGTGGAGCAGGGACTGCCGGTGCACCGTGTCCTTCACTTCTGAGACCTTCTCCAGGTAGCCCAGCTCAAAGCCTCTGCTCTGAAACCCCAATGGACTCAGCAGGGCTTCTACATCACCCCTCAAGCAGATCTCCAGTCTGCAGACCCACTGGGCCCCCACCAGCACCACCCAGCCTCAGGCACTGTCCCAGGCTTCCAATGGTCCCTCTTGGATACCCATGCACCATGGCTGGTCCTGTCCTTGCAGCACTCTCCTCCCGCACCCTGCTCCTCACCTGGGAGCCGTTCAAGAAGTTGCCCATGGCCAACAATGTGGCCAGGATGCACTTGAAGGTGTGATTTCTGGCCAGCTGCTCCATGCCCACCTTCAGATCGAAGAGCGGCTCTGCAATCTCCTGGGTGAGGAGAGAGGCACATGAGACCCCTTGGCCTGTGGGACCCCTTGACCCACTTCTCCCTTGGAAACTTCAGCATTCACCCTTGCCCATGAGGGCAACCACTTCACGGTCAACCCAGGCCCATGCTTGCCTTGGGGACCTGCAGCCCATCCCCAGCCAGGATGACACTTCCCATACTTGGACATGGCTGGTCCCCACCAGGAACACGCTTGGCTCAGTGCTCAGCACTGCTGGGGCCAGCAGTGGTGGGAGGGTGGAGGGCAGGTGGGGTACACGGCTCTGTACCTGCTCCAGGCTCTCATAGTCCAGCTTGAAGGCCCAGAGCTGGAGCCTGGCCATGAGGTCGCTGATGGAAGACAGGGCAAGCAGGAACTGCTCCGCAGAACCCAAGGGCACATCGGGGTTGGCCAACTGGGCCTCCTGGATCTTCTGCTTCTCCTCCTCGGTTGGGACCATGGTCAGGATTTTCTAGAGCAGGCAAAGAGGGATGTGTCAGACTCCAGACATGTCACCATGGAACGTGTCACTGCAGGGCTGGCAGTGTGGGCATCACAGCATGGAGGCCTCCTGGCCAGGGGAATGACCTGCAGGAGGACCTCAGAGGGGCTGAGCTTCTCTCGTGCTCACCTCAATCCCTTCCTTGTTGACTGCAAACTCGTCAAAGTTGAGCACGGCCGTCTTGATGATGTGCACGGGTGGCAGCACCGTGAGGCCAATGTTGATGGCATTGCTCCTCTTGGTGTCCAGCACCACCACCACCTTCTTCCCGTCGATGGCCTTCTGCAAAGAGGACAGGATGGAGGGGGACAGCCAGGGAAAGGGCTCCCCTTCACGTAAACACCATGGACACAGGGAGCCCATCAGGCACCTGGTGGTGAGCCATGCTGCTCATCACCATCCCCACCAAGTCTCCGGGCTGTGGGTACCCATCCTCGGTATAGGGTAGGGGTGACAGCGCACGCCTCGGGTCCTCACAGCCTTCCTCCCACCCCTCAAGCTTCCCTTGGCTGATGGGTGCCAGCTTGATAGTACCTTTGAAGTTGGGACTTCCTTTGACCGTGACTCAAAGAGATGCTCCAGTTTGGCAGCATTGACCTCGACATTCTGCAGCGATGCCCACAGTGTCGCCTGGCCAAACCTGCCTGGCCCCACAGGGCTATCCAGCTGCTTCAGCTCCTTCCAGAAGAGCTTCACTGTCCTCTTCTTCTTGGCTTGGGAGGGGCCATCCATTGTCGAGGGGCCTGGCAGCCCTGGGGGAGGTGGGCAGCCAGGGACTGCAGGAGGTGGCGGTGGTGGTGGTGGGCAGCCAGGGATGGCAGGAGGTGGAGGTGGTGGTGGTGGGCAGCCAGGGATGGCAGGAGGTGGAGGTGGTGGTGGTGGGCAGCCAGGGACTGCAGGAGGTGGAGGGGGAACCATGAGAGCCCCAGCACTTGTTGCTTTGATGCCAGGAGGGAGGAAGGAGCCGTTGGCCATGGGCCCTGTGTCCAGGACGTCAAAGTCTTCTTCTTCCCCCAAATCAGTGAAGTCCAGGTCCTTGATCCTCAGCTGCACGGGGCTGGCCTCCAGGCGCTCCCATGTTGGCTCCACATCCTTCTTGATGGGCATCATCCCAGTGTTCTCCAGCTTCTGTGTGTGGGTCTCAGCATCTATGCTGGACATGGCACGCATCAGCTTGGCGTGAGCGTTGGCCACTGGCCCGTCTGGAGCCCCGCCACGCTGCCAGGCACCCTCCTGCTCCTG
Source organism: Eurystomus gularis (assembly GCA_013400335.1). NCBI lineage: Eukaryota > Metazoa > Chordata > Aves > Coraciiformes > Coraciidae > Eurystomus > Eurystomus gularis. The sequence goes on from VZZY01001699.1 coordinate 141,573, forward strand.
GCTGCCACCTCCCTCGGCGTCCATCTCCACCTCACCCTGGACCAGGGGGGTGGACGGGACCTTCTCCCTCCCTGGCTCTGAGGAGCCCTTGGCATAGAGCATGTCCAGCATAAACTTGGTGTCGGAGGAGATGGTGCTGCAGGAATCAGTGACGTCTGCCCGAGCCAGGCGAGACCCTGCAGGGAGAGGGGGAGAAGCTGGGACAGAGTTGTGGTCCTGCTCCCTGGTGGGGTATGCTCGGATGTTTAGAGCGGGACAGGGAGGTATCACCCAGCTCCTCCATGGCTCTGGGTACCACAGGCCTGGGCTGGGGACAGAAGGGCCACTAACACCCACTGCAGGGACCCCGAGGAGCCCAGAGCTGGGAACACACCCCCGGCAGCACCTACGTATGCTGGGTGGCTCCATCCCAAGCTCAGGGGTGCCGCTGTCCCACGCGAGATGGGTGGGATGCTCCAGCGCAGCATCGCTGAGGACATCAAGGCGTCCCTTGGCCATGGCAGAGATCTTCTCCTTCTGGGCTGCAGCCAGGTTCTCCAAGAAGCGAGCTCTGTGAGACAGAGGTGGATGTTGGCTGGGAGCAGAGCAAGGCAGGGATGGGGATGATGGGGACGATGGGGATGATGGGGATGATGGGGAAGATGGGGAAACCATGCCATGCCACACCACACAGCCAGCCCCGCAGCACAGTAACCCCCACACTGGCCACACCACGTCGGGGACCTGGAGGATTCAACCTCCTCCAAGCCCTGCAGAGACACAAGCGATGCCACTGCGGCGAGGGGACAGGGATGCCACAGCCCCATGGGAGCCAAAGGCTTGTGCCATCAGGGCGCCATCACTGGTTGGTCCCAGTGGACCTGGTGCTCACTGCGAGCCTCACCCAAAAGCTGCAAAACCCAGGAGGGTGCCCAGGTAGAGACTCATGGGGACCCTCCTGCTCCTCACACTCCGCATGGCTGGAGCCTAGATGCCTCCAGGTGGGCACCAGCCTGAGGAAGCACATGGCTGGAGACACACGCATGCCTCTACTTACTCAAACTTCCTCAAAATAGGCTTGTCCCCACGCAAGGAGGGGGCATCCTCCCGCCTGAGGGAAAACAGGGGTTAGCCCCCGCTGCTGGCAGCCTCCCGGGGCTCGTGCCTCCTCACACACCCTCCTGGCAGCCCTCCAGCATGGGACCCTTGTCCCACCATCACCCCATGGTCCTGGGGTTCACGGGGAGCTGGGAGAGCCCCAGCAAGTCCCCTCCTGTGCCCAGGCACCACATGACATTGGGTGCTGGTGAGGCAGGACACAGACCCCCCGTAACCAGAGCAACCCACCAGGATGACGATGCCAGCCCCAGGCTGAGCTGTGCCACCCCCAGCAGGGACACGTCACCCCAGAACGGGATCAGCGGGTGCCATCACCCCGTGGGGGATGCTGGTGATGGGGGGAGCGAGCTGAGGACCTTCTTGGAAGGGAGAGGTGAGGGATGGGGGCAGCAAAGTGGGTGCCAGGGGCAGCAAATGGGACCGGGCAGTGCCCGCTCCCGCCGGAGCATCGCGCCAGGAGGGAGCACCCGCGGGCAGAGCCCGGGCACTTACCAGCCAGGGGCAGTTTGGCACAGCCTGCAAAAGGAAAGATAGAAAGAGTGGGCAGAGGAGAGGGCAAGCGTGGGCAGAGAGGAAGAGTGAGGAGGAGCTGGAGCAGAGCGGTGCGTTCCCAAAGGATGCCCTGGAGCCCCTGGATGGATCCTCTCAGATGCCCGCTGCCCCCCTCATGCTTCCCTGCAGTCCTGGTGCCCACCCAAATCCTGCTTCCCCTTGGGATAGGGGCACTCCATGCTCCTGGAAGCCACCCTGGGGGCACCCCCAATGCCCCCAGCCCCTCCTGGCTCCTTACTTGTAGACGCTGCGCTCGCCCGGGCCCGGGGGCTGCTCCTTCTCGGCCGAGGGGGAGGCCAGGGTCAGCCGCACGCTGGACGCACTGTTGTAGACACTGCTGGGACAGGGTCTGGAAGAGTCACAGAGTTGGTTTGGTTGGGAAAGACCTTTAAGATCATCAGGTCCAGCCATTAACACAGCACTGCCAGGGCACCACTAACCCACGGCCCTCAGCACCACATCTCCACGGCTTGGAAACCCCTCCAGGGGGGCCCAACCCCACCTGGCTCCAACCTCCTTTCAGGGAGTTGTCGAGAGCAAGGTCTCCCCTGAGCCTCCTTTTCTCCAGGCTCAACACCCCCAGGTCCCTCAGCTGCTCCCCACCACACTTGTGCTCTAGACCCTTCCCCAGCTTCGTTGCCCTTCTCTGGACACACTCCAGCCCCTCAAGGTCCTTCTGGGAGTGAGAGTCCCAAAACTGACCCCAGGGTTTGAGGTTGGGCCTCCCCAGTGCCCAGTCCAGGGGGACGATCCCTGCCCTGGTCCTGCTGCCCACACTAGTGCTGACACAAGCCAGGATGCTGGTGGCCTTCTTGGCCACCTGGGCATGCTGCTGTGGAGAAGAGGTGACAGGGACTCAGAGCAGGTCCCATGGAGCTGCTTCCCACCCTGGCAACAGGAATGGACCCAAGTGCTGCTCGTGCCGCATCCCAGCATCTTCACCATCCTGGGAGCATCCCCAGCACAGGCTACCTCCAGCCACGCTTACTCTGCTGGGCTGCTCAGTGCGGGGACAACTGGGGTGTCCTCGGTGGGGGACTCCTTGGGGGTGCCAGAGGACCCCAGTAGTGGCTGGGCATCGGGGCCGGGCTCCGGGCAGGCGCCCTGGGATCGCCACCCACGCCGGCCTTCCTCCGTCCTCCTCCTCTCCTTCCGTCCCCCCGCAAGTGGCTCTTCCATGTCGTCCTCCAGCTTGAGAGCACTCTGTGGAGGAGCCAGGGGAGGATGGCACTGGGCACGGCCCCTCTGCCACCCCACACACCTGCCCTCCCTGCTGCCAGGGGATGTGGCACATGGCCGGACCCCCCGGGAGCCCCACTTCACCTCATAGAGCGTGAACTGCTGCTTCAAGTCGAGGTCGGTGCCCTTGCTGTCCAGGTACTGCTGCACCACCCGCTCCATGCCCTGCTGCTCCAGGCAGTCCGTCACGTCGTAGAAGGTGTCCTGGTCCGGGAGAGCTGCCAGCGTCTAAGCAGGACCAGAGGGATGCTGCTGGGACCAGCGTGACCCACGCCGAGCCCCGCGGGAACACCCTGCCACCCCCTCCCCAGACCTTGTTGATCAGCGTCATGGTGAACACCAGCAGCTCCGTGTCAGCCCCGTTGCGTTGCTCCAGGATGGCCATCAGGTTGGACCATGGGCACGCGCCTGGGAAAAGCGACACGCGGAGGTGACATGAGTGCCGGGGAGGGGACACCATCCCCCAGCGGGGACCTTGTGGGCAGCTGGAGCTGCACCCACCTCTCGCCTGGTCCACGGCATTGACAGCACCGATGAGGAGCAGGGCGTTGGTCTCCGTGTACTCCACGAACACCAGCAGCAGCTTCAGCGCCATCTTCACCACCAAGCGAAACTGGGACAAGAGCCGGTGGCTGGGACGGTGGCAGGGGCGGCCGGCATGACACCGGGGCACCATGCCCACGCCCCAGGGCTTTGTCGTGGGGCCAGGGACCAGCCTGTGGCTGTGACGCCAAGGGGCACCAAGAGGGGACCCAGAGTGGGACCCTCTCACCCAAGCTCTGTGCCCAGGAGCAAGGTCACATCAGGACAGCTTTGGGGACCTTGGGTGACTTCTAGATGGGGGTGACACACCCAAGGGTACCAGGGCACTGAGCCTGAAGGCTGAGGGTGGGATAAAGCCCCCAGGGGGACAGTGCAAGGGGATGGCCACAGGCAAGGAAAGGAGGTACAGGCAAGCAGGAGCTTACCAGGCTTCCCGACAGCGTGTACAGCCACTGGACGGTCTCGTTGTGGTTGATGACACCCTGCATCCCATCCACAAAGAGCATGATCTGGCTCAAGGCTGCAAGGCAGAGAGTGACCAGGGTCATGGTGGGGTTGGGCAGGGGTAGGGGTAGGGCTTTCCCAGCCCCAAGGGCGAGCTCTGGCAGCTGCCTGCAAGGTAGCCCAGGCAAACCCGCCTGCTTTCCCCCCCCCCAGGTCCCAGCCTTCCTCCCCGGGGGTGTCCTGTACCCAGATACCAACCCCGCAGGATGTAATTCTGGTAGTTCTGGTCGGCCTCTGCCCCGACTTTGATGAGGCACGTCAACCCATCCAGGTTGACAAACTCCGGCACCAGGTCCTTGTCCTCCTGCAGGTAAAGGCCGGGGTTACGGCAGCGCGGTGGGGAGGAGTCCCCCTGACCCCTCACCACGCCGGCACCGCAGTACCTGGAAGAGCTGCTTGAGGGAGAAGAGGGAGCGCCGCAGCTCCGGCCCCTGAGAGTTGTACAGCTTCTCTGGAAGGAACAGAGGTGTGGCATCGATGGCCTGACCCGCAGGGCTGAGCTGGAGCTCCAAAATGCTCCCGGCTGCCCAGGAAAGTCCCACACCCCAGCTCAGCCCATGTCTGGCCACAGGACACACAGGGTGGAAGCAGCTGCAGCTTCATGACTATTTATTGCAGCTCTGCCACCTTCCTCTCTCCTTTATTTGCCCTTTTTTTTTTTTTTCTTTCTGCCCAGCAATGACATAAACATCCCCTCCGGCTTCCTGTGCGGAACCAAAACAAGAACACGGGCAGGAGGCTGAGCTCCTTTTAGCCATCCTCCCCGGGCACAGCCCTGGCATGGTCCCAGAGCCACCAGCAGCCCCCACGGCTTGGGAAGAGCCGCAGGGATGAGGACGGGAAGGATGGCAGCGTGACATCGGCTGCTCGGGGACAATAGGACGGTCACCGGGCTGGACGCTGGACGGAGACTACGTGCTCAAGGGGATGGAGCCTGCAGGCAGGAGCCAGCACGGAGCGGCTGGGGCAATGGGAAGCTGGAAAGCTCTGCTCCAACGAGTGGAGACCAAAGATACTGGGAGCCAGTGCTTCCCGCATCCAAAACCCAAGTTATCTGAGCATCCCGAGTTATTTGGGTCAGGCTTAGAGCTGTAACAAGCCAAAACCACGACGTCCAAGGAGCCCTCCAGACATGCTGATGAGGGCTCTGTAAAACACGAGGTCTCGGCAGCCTCCTCCGCTCACTTATCGGCTTGTCAGAGCAGCCGAGAAGGAAAGCAGAGCAGCCCAGAGGGAAAGCAGAGCAGCTGAGAAGGAAAGCAGAGCATCCCAGGGCTCAGCCGGAGCCTGGGAACCACCAGCAAAGAGCGTGACCCCGACCCCAGCCTTCCTGCCCCTTCCCGCATCGCTCGGCCACGGTCCTGCCCGATACCCGGCCGGCATCGCCCTGCTCAGCGCTTGTTCTATCCCTCTGTAAGGAGAAAATGAAAAGCTTGAGACTCCCGGATATTTTGCAGCACCTCCGAGCGGGCTGCCCGGAGCTGCGGCAGCGCTTGCTCCTGCGCTCGAGTCCTTTGTTTGGATCCTGCAAAGTTGTATTTAGAGCTCGCCGGAATGACCCAGAACATCTGCAGCGGGCGGTGGGCTCCCAGCCGAAGAGGCAAAAGCCCCGATCTCGGAGGATGGAGGGGATTAACCCAGCGGGCATCCCCCCAGCCCCCATGGGGACTGTGTCCCCTGCAGCTCTGTGGGGTGGGTTATGGGGTGGGAGCAGCTCTGGGCTGTGTTGCTCCCTCTCTCCACCACAGAAAGCCCAACCAAAGCTCCCAGTGGAGACCAAACCCCCACTATCTGGGGGTCCGAGCCGCTGGACCTACGCCAGCCCAGGGGACGGAGCAGCCCCCGACTCACCGATGATGGCGTGGACCCGGACGGAGAGCTGCGTGCGCAGGATCAGGGTTGGCCGTCTCCCCTTCCTAGGGTGAGGGCAAACACTAGTGAGCACCTGCAGTGGGACCACCATGGCCCCCAGTGCTGACGGGGTCCCCATGTCCCATCCCCGGAGGGCTTGGGCGCTCCACGTGCCTCACCTGACCTCCTCGTAGAAACCCTCCAGATCATCCTTCTGCTCTAGCAGGGACAAGTCGAGGTCCAAGTAGTGTCCGGAGGGCGAGACCTGCAGCGTGCAGTCCTCCAGCTGGGGATGCAGACAGCCCGGCTGAGCCTCCCTGCTCACCACAGCTTTCCCAGAAGATCCAGCATCCCCAGGTCATCCTCCCACCCACACCGAACCCGCCAGGCAGCCGGAGCAGGGTGGCAAGTCCTGGCATGTCCCACCCTGTCCTCAAGCACAAGATGCCTTGGCACTCTCCACCCCAGCCCCGTGGCAGACTGGGGAGAAATAATGGAGCCTCAGGGTGCAAAAAAGCAGAGCAAGGGTGGCCACCGTGGGCTCCTTGGCAATCCCTTGGGCGGGAGCCACGGTGAGAGGCTGATCCAGCTCCCTGGGGCTCCCCTTAGTCAGCTGGGGTGTAACCAGGGCAGGATCCGTCTCCTCCCAGGGCTGGTGCCTTCGCCTGGGCTGATGAATCACCCGCGGGGACTGGGTTTGTGGGACCTGCCACACCTGTGGCACCCGGCCTGGCCAGGGATGACCCAAACCAGGGCAAATCCCACAGGGATACCCCCGGCTGACGCAGCCTCTGGCTCAGCCTGCAGCCCTGTGGCATCTTCCAGCGGGACCAGGCAAAGCACAGCCTGAGAAAGGCATCTCCCTCCAGAAGTCCACGTACAGCACCATGGTGCACCCCAGCCAGTGGGCACAGCACCCACGAAGCCCCCGAGCTAAGGGCTGTGGATAAAATCCCATTATTGGGTTTTAAATAAAATTCTGCCCTGGCTGCCCTCAGGTGACCAGGCTGGTTCCCCCCTCAGCAACTCTGGCCACGGCTCCCGCGTCTCACTGCGGTGGCTTTTCCATGACAGCCCCATCTCCTCGAGGTCATGCAAGAGCTCGCACGTACGACTTCGCCGCCACCGTGACGTTAAAACCAGAGGGCAAAAAAACCCGCCACGTGCGTTACAGTAATTAACAACCCTGACTAAGCCGCGGGATAACAGGCAATTTGGCAGGGCCCCGCCGTCGGGTTGGACGCAGTCCTTCGGTTGTTAAGTGTCCTGCTCCACCTCCCGCGGTTGCTGGCCACGCCAGCCGGCCATGGCAACGTGCAGCAAACACGGGCTGCTGGCAGCGGGGCAAGCGCTCCTGGCTGCCAGCTCCGCGTGTCCCCAACGCTGACCCCACGCAGGGTCTGCTTCCTGGGAAAAGCTTCAGTTTTTCCACAGGGACAGGCTCTTCTGGGCATCTCTGCATCTGCCTGGGCATCTCCTCAGGCTTCCATGCATCTACCTGGGCATCCTTGTATCCCCCCAGGCATCTCCTCAGGCACTTCTGCATCCTCCCAGGCATCCCTGAATCCACCTGGGCATCTCCTCAGGCTTCCATGCATCTACCTGGGCATCCCTGCACCCTCTTGGGCATCCCTGCATACCCCCAGACATCTCCTCAGGCATCCCTGCATCCCCCCAGGCATTCCTGCATCTCAATAGGCATCTCCTCAGGCTTCCATGCCTTTGCCTGGGCATCTCTGCACCCTCTTGGGCACCCTCTCGGGCATCCCCTCAGGCATCCTTGCATCATCCTGGGCACTCAAACACAGCAAAGAGCTCCAGCACAAAAGCTTTGCCTTCTCTGGGCTTCCAGAGCCCCATCAAGCCAGAATTAGCATCTCCAGCTCCTATGGGGGCTGGAGACATGTCCCAGCTGGCGGGGGAGGCCAAGCCCCTGGGATTCGACCCGGGCATGTTTCCGGTGTGAGCTTGGCAGCGCTCCCCACGAAGGGAGGCTCCGAGCACTGGGCCTGGGTTCGGCTGTGACTCGCCCTGGCAAGCACCAGCCCCCTGGGATGGAGACCAGCCGTCCTGCCAAAAATCCCGGGGCAGCACTTCCGAGCCAGGGAGCACCGACCGCCCCAGGGCCGGGGTTACTCTGGTTCTTCAGACGAGGGGTTTGGACCACGCAGGATCTGAGCTGGGACCTCTGGGCTGTGCTGCTGGGGGTGGCACCTTGGGGTCCCGGGGTGCCGACAGCTCCCAGCGCAGGGTGGCTCTGATCCATCTGCCTCCTGCCTGTAAAACCATTTAAATGTGAACTGGCCTTTGAGGGTCATGGGGACTTGCAGGCAAACGGAGCTGGGGGAGGAGAGCATCCCACGCTCACACCTCCAGCTCCTGGGAGCCCCAGATGCTCCACAGCACCACTGACATCCTTCATCCAGCACACGGGGAGGGTTTTGGGTATTCCTGAGGACAAAAGGCTGGTGCCAGGAGGACCACAAGGCCCGGAGACGGTTTCCCTGCCCATGTTAAAAAAAACCAACCTGCTACCTACCCTGATACCTCAAACCTGAGACTTGGAGAAGGTGGAAACACGATGGATCTCCTTGGCCCTTACCAACACCCAGCAGCTGTGGCCAGCTCCGAAGCTCAGCAAGGACATATGTGCCAGGCACGCGAGTCCCTAGGAAAAGCCAGCTCCTTCTGGAGTGGGTCTGTTCCCCCTGACCCATGGGGGTCTGATGGAGACATCTCCACCTCCAAGATGGAGACGTCCTCCACCCACAGCTGAACTCAGGCCACCAACCACGGCATCACATCTTCCTGCTCACCCCTATCACAGCATCCCCATGCAGGAGGATGCTCCAAAGCCGGGCAGTGAATATCCTCTTTATCTGCCAGCAAAGGAAACACTTCCCCCCTCCTCTAACACTTTCTTTTTCCAGTAACCACCATTTCCTGACATCGCTGCGGCTATTCTAGGAAGTCTACAGGGAAACAATAGAAAAAAATAATTATTTGCTCCAGCTGAGGTAGAGTCAAACAAGAGGCACCAGCAGGTCAGAAACCCCCGGCATCACCAGCTCCTACCCACACATGCGACTGATGGATCCCATGGTGCAGGAGCAGCCCGAGCCAGCGACCAAGGGCCTTCACCGCGATTCGGTTCTGGGGCTGCGAGGGGTGTTTATAGTCTGGGCACTCAGCCGCGGCCTCCTGCCCGCTCCTGCCTGATGGATGGCAGCAAGTGGATGGGAGAGTTGCCATTGCTTTATCTTGGGGGCGGGGGGAGAAATACCCAGGCCAGGAGGGATCAGCGGAGGTCACCCAGAGTTGGTCGAGAACTGCACACTCGCTCGCGCATGGCCCTCTCGGAGCTCCTCCAGCCAGCTCTGTTGCTCATTAACAGATCCCTCGTTTCTCATCAGTGGTGCTGAGCAGCCGGTGTTCCGGCAAAGCCATGGCACGAATGCCTGGCCACAGCTCCTGCCCCGGGATCCACACAAGGACAGCCCCAGGAGCGCCGGAGGCTGCTGAGCACCAACCCCCAGCTCTACGCATTCAGCAAGAAGCACTTTCAAGGTGACTAAATCAGGGGGACGGCCACCCTGCCACCAACCCCATCTCACCACTTCCATGCCTGGAAGTGGGGTAGAGAGCCTCAGTGAAGCCCCTACAAGCTGGGTCCCCCCCCCAAGCAGGGCTGGTGGGATGGGGCTTGTGCACTTCACGCGCACACCGAGGTGGCCCCAGCAGCTCTCCTCCGTCAAGCCCGAGAGCTCGCAACGAGCTTACGGCATCGAGACCAGCAAATGTTTGCTCTTTTCCAGGTTACCGGGAAGGAAGAGGGGAAGGGAAGCTCCAGCCCGTTGGGTTTTGCAATTGTTTGGAAGAATCCCTAGATTCAGCGGTGAGATAGCGCCGGGCGCAAGGGAGCGCAGTGGCCTTTGGGGACCAAAGGGACAGCCAAAAAAATCTGCCCTGTCAAAAGCTGCCTGCGGAGCTTCAGAAACCAACCCCCGCCCCGACCCAGCGCGAGCATCACCCCAGGGTACTAAAAAATGCTGGAAAGCAGGAGAAGATCATATCGGCCTGGAGCCGAACAATGCGGCTGCGGCAAACAAAGCGGGAAGGTATTTTCAAGCACAAACGCGCTTTCCGGAGAGCATGAAAAAGTCATCAGTGGTGGGTCGTGCTCGGGGGGGAGGAAGTGCCGAGGGTGTCACAGGGCAGGACAGGCTGTTCGAGGCATCGATGCCGGCATGAGAAGCCTCCTCTTCATCATTTCCAGGCTGTCCCAGCTCCGGGAGCAGCTTTGCCGTGCCTGGGGAGGGCAGGACCCGGCTGGTCGCCCACGGCAGCTCATCCCCTGGGTGCCTGTGGTCGGGTCCAGCAACACGGGGACCCCCAGCCCAGCTCCCTCCCGGCCGTTGCATCCTCCTTGCAGAACTCTAGCTCCGGGCACCCTGCCCAGCAGGACAAGCCTGGCACCGGGCATCCTCAGCTGAATATTTTTACGGCCAGGTCCTTGGGAAAAATCCGGCTGTTCACTTACTAATTTTAGGGTGGCGAGTAACGGAGCTGAGCGCTACCTGGCACAAAGGGCACCAGGGCAGGCTTGGGCTGGTCGTGCCAGGGTAACGCCGTCTGCGTGGCTCTGGGGTGCCAGCTCCCAGTTCAGACTCAACCGGGTGGTCTGGGAGACTGACCGTGCTCCCCAAGGAGATCTCGCTGCTGAAGGACCCCAGTGAAGACACCAGCTCCTGCAAACCCCAGGCAGCATCCCAGCTTGTCAGGCTGGGACGTTGTGCAGCCCTCACCAGCTCTAACAGCTCCGTGTAATAAAGGCAGTGCAGTTTATAACCTATATAATCTATACATGCCAGGAACCTGGCTAATAAACCCAGAGCAGGGTCCTAGCGCTCACCTGCGATTTTACCAAGGGTCAGGAGGTGGTGCAGGGAAACGAGGGGAAAAACCCAACCAGAGCTTGGCTTAGGCAGAGAACGGAGCCTGAGATCCCAGGATCAAGACGCCTCTGCCCGGCATGGGACCTCCTTGCCCTCGGGAACGCCGTGTCCAGCCCGGCCGTGCCACCGCGGGCTGGTGATCCCGTTACAGCAGCTCCTGCCCGGGCACCAGAGCACATGCCTGAAACTTGAGTTTGCTCCATTCGTCATGTCTCGGAGCTGCTTGTTCCCAAACAAACTCCGTTTAGTCACCGCCTAAAAATCCCATGACGACGAGGACATGGGACGCTGCTGCTTTGCTCCAAGAAAAATCAATTGGGGGATGAAAGGGAGGGGTTTTTTTTGGTGCAGGCAAAGGTCTCGCAGCCATCCCCTCTCCCCTGGAAGGCCAGCGAGCTCGGGGCCAGGCACACCGAGCTCATGTCCTGCTCCTGCTGCCCCAGCTCTTCCGGCCGGACAGATGCTCAGCCATTGCCGAAGCTCTGCTGGGTCCCACGTTCGTGCGGGGAACAAGCCTATAAAGGATGCTCAGAAAGCATCGCACCACAGGAGGTCCCCAGGAGGGCAGGTCCCCAGCTCCCCTGCTCCCTAGTCCCCCTTTCCCAGCCTGGGTCAGGCCTGAGGACACGCACACAAGACACGGCTCCTCGCTGCCCCCGACGCCACGGGGACGGCCGGCTGCCCTCGTCCTGCTTCCCCCTGCCCGGATTCCCGCCTGCTCTCTCGCAACAAGCACATCCTCTT
>VZZY01001699.1:156150-174970 GCA_013400335.1 Eurystomus gularis
GGCCTCCCCCGGCCCCGCCGCCCCGGCGGGGGCCGAGCTGCTGCGCTGGCAGTGGCGGGAGGGGCAGGGTCCCTGCTTGGTGGCCGCCTGGATCCTGGTGGCCAGCCTGGCCAAGATCGGTGAGTGTCACCATCACCCACCCCCCCCAACCTTCCCCAGCCCTCCGCACCCCCGCTCCCTTCCCCTCTCCGGTTCCCCGGAGCTGCTGAGCCCAGCCCCGGGGCAGGCGGGGGTGGGATGCGGCGTCCCGGGTGGGTGCCACCGCCCAGCAGCAGGACACGGGTCGTGGGGACGGACGGGCAGAGAGCGGCTGGGTCAGCATCCTTCTGGCACGAGATCCCCCCTCCCACGCCACACCACCGTCCTCCGTGGGCTGGGGAGCGGTGACAGCCCGGGGGGACAAGGCGGGGGTCCAGGGCCCTGTGGAGGATGGATGGGCTGGAGGGTTTGGGAGGATGTCCCCTGCTCCGATGGCACAGCACCTGCCATCACCTGGGGGTCGATGCCCCCCCAGCCCCAGGAAGGGCTCGGTGGTGCCAGCCGTGGGCAAGGTGCGTCCCCGGCAGGGTCTGTGCCTGGGGTCCTCTCCGGTGGGTCACCCCCGACCCCGCGTGGACTCGGGCTCTCGTGTCACCCAGCCCAGGACCACGCAGCCGGGGGAGGCTCCGCGGCGAGAGGGTGCGTGGGAAGGTGTGAGGAGGGTGGAGGAGGATGGAGGAAGATGGGTGCGAGCTGCCGCAGGGCTGCACCTGCCGCCAGCACCCTCCTGGGTGCCCGGGGGGAGGACACCCGTGTGTGGGTGCTGAGCAGGGTCCCCACGCAGAGGGCTGGCCCCCCCACGGCACCCCAGCCTGCCGCGCTGGGCCCAGGGGGTGACCGTGACCTTGAGGCAGGTTTTCCTCCTTGGAGGCCCCACTGTGGGTGCAGCCCCCGTGGCTGGGCCTGGGCAGCCTCTTTGTGTGCAGGCGGCTCAAGCAGTGGGGGTTTGGGGTTGGGCAGAGGAGCCTGTGAGCAGCGGGGACCCGCAGCAGCTCTGGGGACAGGGGGGACGGTGACAGCTGTGACCAGCAGCCAGCCTTGGCCTGTCCCAGGCGTCACCGAAGCGCTGCCGTGTGGACCTCGCGCTCCTCTCCCCGCTTGCTTTCTCGCAAGGGAGACCGAAAACATCGCGAGGAATGAATTGAAGGGCGTCGTGAGCTTCCAAACCCAACCCTCTGTCTGCAGCTGTGCCACCTCCAGCTGCCGAGCGTGTCTCCTACCTGCAGAAGATCAGAGAGACAGTTCCTCTCCCTGGCTCGTAGTTCCTTCTCTCAAACGTCTCCCCTGTTTCCCTTGACACACTCCCATTGCCGTCGTTGCCTTTGGCGCTGGTGGGTGAGGGGCCTTTGGCACCGGTGGGTGTGGGGGGACCCGAGCTGGGGTCATTCCCAAGCCCCCAGCCCCACCATGCTCTTCCAGGCCTGAGGCGAGCTGATGGCCACACTCCATCGGGGAGACTCGACCGTGATGCTCGGTAGCTGCCTGGCTCAGCACATCCCGTGGGTCTGATGGATACTCAGAGCCTGGGACCAGGAGTGCCACCCAGACCTGGAGGCACGGCTGTGGGCAGCACCCTGGCAGGGGTGTCCCCGGAGGTGGCCCGTGGCTGGGTGGCCCCCAGGGCGCATGGAAGCCCATGGAGGAGATGGAGCTGGGGGTGGAGGGTGTCGGGGAGCGGAGGGGACGCTGGGCGTAGGCTGGCGCGGAGGAGCGGTTGCGGTTGCGACGCTGGGCTGCCAGCTCACAGCCCTGTGACTGCAGGGGCGGAAGCAGCCCCACGCCTGGGCGATGGGGAAATGACACTGCGGGCTCTGTTCTCCCAGGCGGTCACAATGCCAGGGTGCCCCAAGCCAGCAAACACCCGGGGCGGGGAAGGGCCAGCTTGGGTGTTGCCTTCCTGCACAGCGAGGCATCATCCGGGCTTTGCTGCCTTTTCCGTCCTTGGTCAGAGCATAGATCTGCTTGGGTGGGATGTGGGGAAGAGGGAAGTGGTGAGCGTTGCCCCAAACATGCTCCTCACCCGCAGCTGCCCTTTGGGCAGCGGTTTGCCAGCAGACAGATGTTGTTCCATCCGCATGGGTCACGACCCTCTTTCCTTGCACCACCACCTCTGTCCCCAGCTGCTTGTCTCTTGGTTGGGGCGTCTTGCTGTTTCCTGAGGAGGAGCAGAGCAGGTTTTGGCCCTGAGTCCTCCAAATAGAGGCAAATCCCGGATGCCCGAGTGCGGATTATGGCTCTGAAGTTAACTCACATGTGGCTAAGTTACTGTTGCTGTGGGAACCTCGAACGCTGAGATCCTTGACTAGCACGTGTAAAATTAGAGCTCGTTCCGCCCATCCCTGTGGCGCAGAGCGGCTCGTGTGCTGCCAATCGCTCGGGAAGGCGGCAGCACCTCCACCTCGGCCAGGGCAGTTTTGGACAAGCACGGGCTTTCCCATCAATGCTGCTCCCTTCTTTGCCCAAGTTTTTGGCTCCGGGGAAAGAAGGAGCAAAGAGAGCCAGGAGCCACGTCCCCATGTCCCCACAGCACCTCTCCAGCCAGCCAGGGCTTATCTCCACAGCACAGGGAGTGCAGGTGGGCTGGGGGGAGCAGGGATCTTGGCAACGTTCCTGAGCACGCAGAAAAGGGGCTGGACGCCTCGTTCCCTTCTCGCAACCTTCAGAGCTGTGTTCCCGTGGGTGGGAAGCGGTTCTGCAGCCCTGCCGCAGGCGCCGAGCGAGCGCCGTTCGCCCACCGCCGCTGCCTTCGCCGGGCTCGCGTGGGGTGAACAGGGCTCGGCCGTGGCTCGCACAGTCACCGAGCAGGAATTTGGCCAGGCTGGAGCTCAGCCAGCCCTTCTCCGGGCTGTGGGTTTGCTTGGAGGGCTGTAGCACCCATATTGCCGCTGCCTCCGTGGCCGAACTGGGTGGCAGCGAGCGGAGGTGGCTGGGGGTGAGGGGGGATGCAGAGGCTTGGCCCTGGGTGCTCTGCAGCTCTTCCACCTTGAGGTCATTGGTGATGGAGCTCCAGATCATACCACACCACCCCAGTGCTGGCCACTCTGCCCTTGCTGGCTGCTATGTGTTCCTGGCACGTTATGGCAGGGCTTGCCAGGATGGCACGGGCAGGGCTTCCCATGCCAAGGAGAAGCACAGGTGGCTGTGAAGGTCTCAGTGAGAGGGAAAGCGGCCCTTAGCCTGCATGTTCAGTGGTGGCCTCAAAGATGTTGTCTCTGGGTAGGAACTAGGCCTTTGACACCGAGTTATCTTCTCTAATTCAGTGCTGAGCTGCAGTGAAGGGAAGCACATCAACTAAGAGGTGCTGGAAAGGAGAAAAGGAAGAACATCAGGAGGCCACAACCTCAGTTCCCAGGGTATCTGCATCTCCGGGACACTGGGACCCATTCCAGAAAGGATAGAGCAAGACTGGGATAGGTTCAGAGGAGAACAACAAGGGCATAGAGACATGGAAACCTACTGATGAAGCCTGTTCCTGGGCTCCTCTCCAGCTCTACACCCCTGGAGACAGGTCTCTGGGCTGGGCAGACCTTATGGTCTATCCATGGGGATTCCTGAGGAGGGGAGAAGCCAAGTGACCCAGGGCTGATGTGTGACCACAGCCCAGCTATTTTTCTGGTGGGATGACTTGGCACAAGCAATGGGCACCTTTAATCCAGCTAAAGGGCTGTAGGGACTGGGGTTTGGGTTGGCAGCAAGGCTGGGCTTGCAGCCAAGTGACAGCTCAGAGGCTGCCCTGATGTCCCTTGTACCTGCTGGGTGCTCCAGGACAGAGGTGCCTGGAGGAACCCACTGCCCAGGAGAAGGTTTCTTCATCAACAAAGGTTTCTTCAACTCAACGATGGGGGGGGGGGGGGGGTGACCCTCAACAGCCTTTATGCTAGGGAGGAGAAACCCACAGGGATGGGGGGGAGCCGGAATGATTTGAGGTGACACAGGACACCCTGGCCTTGGGGACAAGCCTGCTTGCAGGAGGGAGTCCCCTGTGCTGGCTGGCGTGACATCCCAAAGGCTGATGGAGGGATACCAGGGCACGCTCTGCTTGCTTTAAAAATACATCTCCTGTCCCACAGCAGTTAAGAGACATGGTCCAAAGCTGGCGTGGGACCAACCTAGATGATTCTGTGATTCCAAGCATCTCCCCATCCGCAGCTTGCGTGCAGTGGGTTTTCGCATGGAGGTGGCTGAGGAGGCTTGAGCAGCTGACGGGCTCGTGCCGCGCTGCTGGGCACGTCTGGTCTGCTCGCTCAGACGGCTGCAAACAAGGTCAGCCCGTCCCCGTCGCTGAGGGGGGTCAGGTGTGCTGGCGAAGCAGAACACTGGAGCAGCAGCCAGTGCTGCGTGTGATGCTGCGTTCATCCTCCCAGCACAGATACCGGAGGGAGGCAGAACGTCTGGCTGCTGGGCTTCTTAGGTGGTGGCTGAGGAGGAGAGGGACACTCCCAGAGAGCCTGACCTGGGAGCTAGCTGGAAGGTCTTGTGCGCATGCATGGCCTCAAAGCAGCCTTAGGTGCTCCCTTGTCCTCCCTGGGGTCCGTCATGCCTCAGCCAGCCCTCCTCTGGAGCTTGGGGATTGGAGGTGTTCTGTCCGTGTGGCTGTTTGGCTGATGTTCTCATTCTCATGGTATCAGCGCTAGTGTGGCCAGCAGGACCAGGGCAGGGATCATCCCTCTAGACTGGGCACTGGGGAGGCCACCCCTTGAATTCTGGGGTCAGTTTTGGGCCCCTCACTCCCAGAAGGACATTGAGGGGCTGGAGCGTGTCCAGAGAAGGACAATGAAGCTGGGGAAGGGTCTAGAGCACAAGTCTGGTGAGGAGCAGCTGAGGGACCTGGGGGTGTTGAGCCTGAAGAAAAGCAGGCTCAGGGGAGACCTTCTGGCTCTCGACAACTCCCTGAAAAGAGGTTGGAGCCAGGTGGGGTCGATCTTTTCTCCCGAGGATCAAGTGACAGGACAAGAGGAAAGGGCCTCAAATTGTGCCAGGGAAGGTTTAGGTTGGACATGAGGAACATTTTGTTCCTGGCAAGAGTTGTGAAGGGCTGTGCCAGGCTGTGCAGGGCAGTGGTGGAGTCCCCATCCCTGGAGGGGTTTCCAAGCCGTGGAGATGTGGTGCTAAGGGCCGTGGGTTAGTGGTGCCCTGGCAGTGCTGTGTTAATGGCTGGACCTGATGATCTTAAAGGTCTCTCCTAACCAAACCAACTCTGTGACTCTTCCAGACCCTGTCCCAGCAGTGTCTACAACAGTGCATCCAGCGTGCGGCTGACCCTGGCCTCCCCCTCGGCCGAGAAGGAGCTGTGGTGCTGGTTTAGTGGTGCCCTGGCAGTGCTGGGTTAACAGTTGGACTGGATGATCTTAAAGGTCTTTCCAACCTAAACAGTTCCATGATTCTATGATTCTTCCTTTCCTTCTAGTTTTCCACCTGTCAAGGAAGGTGACGTCCATTGTCCCAGAGAGCTGCCTCCTCATCCTGCTGGGGCTGGGCCTGGGGGGCATCGTGTTGGCCGTGGCGAAGAAAGCGGAGTACCAGCTGGAGCCCAACATGTTCTTCCTCTTCCTTCTGCCCCCCATCGTCCTAGACTCAGGTTACTTCATGCCCAGCCGGCTGTTCTTCGACAACATCGGTGCCATCCTCACCTACGCGGTGGTGGGCACGCTCTGGAACTCCTTCACCACCGGCGCAGCGCTCTGGGGGCTGCACCAAGCTGGCCTCATGGGTGGGTGCACGGGGCTGCCCAGCTTGGACCACACATCCCCAAAAGATGGGTTGGAGGTGCAAAGCACCCCCAGGTTCCGAACCCTGGCATGGATTCCCAGGAATTCTAGCAGGACCAGGGTCCTGGAATCCTAGGAAGGATGTTCTGGCAGGACTGTCAAGCATGCAGGACAAACGGGCCCTGCTCCGCTCTGGGCTGACTCATGTCTTTGCTATTTTTGTCACCGACCTTGGCTAGCTTTGCTGGCCTGCTGCCGTCTTCCTTGTCCTCGGCTGGAGCCACGGGGCTGTCCTGGGCTGTCCTTCGAGCTCTCCTGAGCCCTGAGGAACTGCTTGATGCTGCTGAGCCCCCTTTGGAGCATACCTGTTGGAGGGGCAGCCGTGCATCTGGGTGCCAAGGAGGACATCCAAGCCCTGCTCCCCTCATGTTGCAGCATGGGGGAGCCTGGAGCTCTGGGAGAGCTCCTGGGCTCAGCCCACTGTGCTCCAAGTTGGGATGCTGCAGCCAAGTCACCAGGAGCAGATGAGGGATGGGCTTGTCTCAGCCCGGTGAGAGGGGCTCTGGGGCAGGTGGTCTGCCTGAGCTTGGTCTTTCTGTCCTAGCAGATCCAGGTGTTGAAGCTGGGCTGATGGATTTCCTGCTCTTCGGCAGCCTCATCTCAGCCGTGGACCCCGTGGCAGTGCTGGCCGTCTTCGAAGAGGTCCATGTAAATGAGACCCTCTTCATCATCGTGTTTGGCGAGTCTCTCCTGAATGATGCTGTCACCGTGGTGAGTTGGAGCCTGGGGGACCCTAATGAGGAGCCTGACGTGGGCTGGGGTCCTGGATTCCTCTGGGATGGGCATATGTGACATCCCTAAGCCAGGGGTGGACCCATGCCATGCTCTCTTGGTCCTCCAAGAAGCTTTGCCTGCCGAGGTGAGCTGTGCCACCTGGCAGATTTGGGGTGGGCCATGCCTCTTCTGGAGGGTCCATCCCACCCGCAGCTGCAGCCCCTCGAGGCAGGGCAATACCCCGAGGCGTTTGCCTTGCCTGCAGGTGCTCTACAAGGTCTTCAACTCTTTTGTGGAGCTGGGCCCAGCGCATATCCGTGCCACGGACTACGTGAAGGGGGTAGGTGAGTATGTGCCCCACCAGCCCCTCCACCTTTTCCTCCAGCTTGGAAACATGGGGGGAAAGCACAGGTGCTGTTGTACTGCGGGGTGGGCACTGAGCACCACAGCTCTGTCATCTCCATCCCAGTGATCATGTGCTGGCCATCACCATGAGGTGCTTTGGTGGACCCAGGTGGGAGCACAGGGCTTGGCCAGCCCAGCGTGGTATGGCTGTGGGACACAGGAGCTGGGCTTGCTTGCTTATAGAATAGAATCATAGAATCATTTAGGTTGGAAAAGACCTCCAGGACCATCAAGTCCAACCCTTTATGGTGCGAAAGAGTCTTCTCCTCCCACCAGCCTCCTTCTTCCTGGTGAGCCTGGGGGGCACAGCCGTGGGGCTGCTCTTCGCCTTCCTCCTGGCCCTCATCACGCGCTTCACCAAGCGCGTGCGCATCATAGAGCCGCTCTTCGTCTTCCTCCTGGCCTACGTCGCATATCTCACTGCTGAGATGGTCTCGCTCTCCTCCATCCTGGCGTGAGTACCAGGGTGTCCACGAAATCGGGGGTGCAATGCTGTGCAGCAAGAGGAGGCGAGCAGCCCCACTCTTCATCCCACCATAGGGTCATGCCAGCTCCTTCTGCCCCTCTGCAGAGTCACCTTCTGTGGGATCTGCTGCAAGAAGTATGTGGAAGCCAACATCTCCCAGAAATCCCGCACCACGGTCAAGTACACCATGAAGACACTGGCCAGCAGCTCAGAGACAATCATCTTCATGTTTCTGGGCATCTCAGCTGTAGACACCTCCAAGTGGGCATGGGACACAGCACTGGTGTTGGGCACCCTGTTCTTCATCCTGCTCTTCAGAGCTGTTGGTCAGTCTGCCCCGCTGTGCTTCTAGCTGGTAGCACCGAGCCCTTCTTGTGCCAAAAAGTGTCATCCCCCAAGAAAAGCTGGGGCATGAGGCCAGCCATGGCTCCTGGCTGGGGTTTTGCCCCATCTCCAGGAGCTCTGCTGGCATCCCAGGCTCTCCTTCCTCCTTAGGTGTTGTCCTCCAGACCTGTGTCCTCAACCGCTTCCGCCTCATCCCCCTGGACAGGATCGACCAGGTGGTCATGTCCTACGGTGGCCTCCGTGGGGCTGTGGCCTTTGCCCTCGTCATCCTGCTGGACAGGGCAAAGGTGAAAGCCAAGGACTACTTTGTGGCAACAACCATTGTGGTGGTGTTCTTCACTGTCATTGTGCAGGTGAGGATGGGCCACATGTCCTCCTCCAGTGCTGCCTTCTTGCCCCAGAGCTGGTCTAGGTGGCCAGGCGGGTTCTTGGGGACATGTGCTTGGGGCAAGTACCTCTTTTCAAGTCACCTTTGGTCGTCAGTGCCTCCTGGCACCACCAGGTTGGTATGATGGACCACCGCAGTGGCCATGGCCCACATTGTTTCCCCGTTGGCCTCTTGTTCCGGGGCTGCTCCAAGAGCAGCAGTGGCCTGTGCCTGGCCAAGATGTTCTCTTTACAAAGCTGCTGATGGTCCTTGGCTCTGGGGTTCCTGCACCTGGGAAGGGCAGGAGCCCAGGGGAAGGGGGACTGGGTGGCATGACATGGACACAAGACCATTGTCCAGGTCCTGGGTGCAGGGGTTGGGGTTGGTAGGGGCATGCACAGCTGCTTCCCTTGTCACTTCGTGCTGCTTCTGCTCCCCGTGCCCCAGCTACACACCCTCTCGCCCTCCCAGTCTTTCCCTTGCCTTCTCCTGCTGTTCCAGGGCCTCACCATCAAACCCCTGGTGACGTGGCTGAAGGTGAAGCGCAGTGACCACCACAAGCCCACGCTGAACGAGGAGCTCCATGAGCACGTAGGTACCTGGCTTCCTGGACCTCCAGGACTGGGCGAGGGCAGTGCACGACCTTGCCACCACTCTCACCCTCTTCTCCTAACTCAAGGCTTTTGACCACATCCTGGCAGCGGTGGAGGACATCGTGGGGCACCATGGCTACCATTACTGGCGGGACAAGTGAGTGTCTTAGCCAGGATCCTCTGCTGGCCATCAGGCGGGTGGGGGACACGTGCCAGCCATGGGGACATTGCAGGGGCCCTGCTGGAGGACACCCCTGCTATAGGCAGGGCAGCAGGACCAGGAAGGCTGTATGTCCGTCCATCTGGAAGGGACATCTCCATCACCTGGCTGCTGTTGTGCAGCAGACTGAGGTTCCAACAGCATCACAGAGAGAGGTCGGGTGGGTGTGGTTGGGGATGCTGCAAGAGCTGGCATTGCTTGCCCGTGGTAGAGCTGCTGGGGGGCACGGTGGTGGGGTGGCCATAGTGGTGGTGATGGCTTTGTGCCACCCCAGAGATGGAGCTGTGCTGGGCGCTGAGGAGGGAAGAGCCTTTCTAAAGCCTGGGTAGTGTTTATCTGCAGCATGGTGACAGGAAAAGCCTGTTTCCTGGAGGGGAAGCGCTCTAGGAGGGGACCAGTGTGGCAGCCACACTGGTCCCAGTTGCCTCCTACAGACCTACTGGTCTCTGGCTTCCCCCTGGGGAGGGAGGAAGGGTCAGCATGTCCCCTGCCCTCCTGCTCTCCCTGGCAGCGTGGCCCTGGGCACAGCCAGGTCCTGCATGCCCAGCCTGGTTTTGCCATGCTTTGGATGCTCTCGACCATGTGTGGGCAGGAGGTCTTGGGCCATGGTACCCATGGGGGCTAAACCGTTCATGTCTTCATCTCCTGGCAGGTGGGAACAGTTCGACAAGAAGTACCTGAGCCAGCTCCTGATGCGGAAATCTGCCTACAGGCTGCGGGACGAGATCTGGGATGTTTACTACAAGCTGAACATCCGTGATGCCATCAGCTTCGTTGACCAGGTGGGGATCAGGTGACAGGATGGCCCTGACAGGAGCTGGCTGGCCTGGGGTGGTGGTCCACCTCCATGTATGGCCACGTCTACCCTCTGGCCAGGTGGTGAGGACCCCCCATCCCAGCTGGGTCCTTGCTGCCCCGATGCCAGCCTTGCCTTCCCGCCTCCCAGGGTGGCCATGTGCTCTCAGCTGCCAAGCTGGCGCTGCCCTCCATGCCTAGCCGCACATCCATGTCGGAGTCATCAGTCACAAACCTTCTGTGAGTACCAGCATCCCTCTGAGCCCTTGGGCAGACCCTGCAGCTGCCCTCTTCCCCGGGGGTGGGTTTTGCCAGGGCTGGCAGGATGTGGGCATGGAGCATCTGCCATCTCCCTCTCCCTCTCCCTCCATTTCCATGTCCCTCCTTGTCCCTGTCCCTCCACATCCCTTTTCCTGTCCTTGTCCCGCCATGTCCTTGTCCCGCCATGTCCATGTCCCTCCACATCCCTTGTCCCCTCCTTGTCCCCTCCTTTTCCCCTTCCCCCTGCCTCTCCCTCCATCCCCATTTCCATGTCCCTTCTTGTCCCTCCACCTCCATTTCCAACTCCATCTCTATCTCCATGTCCCTCCTTGTCCCTTCCTCTCCATCTCCCTCTCCACCTCCCTTACCCTCTCCATCACTGTCTCCATCACCGTCACCATCTCCCTCCATCTCCCATCTTGCCCCTCGGAGGGAGAGCGGCAGCGGCGCGTGCCTGGACCTGCAGGTGATCGACACGGTGCGGAGCCGGCGGGACAAGGAGGATGCTGCCATGCACCACGTGCTGCGAGGGAGCCTCTACAAGCCCCGCCGGCGGGTGAGCACTCCCTGGCCCTGGCGTGCGGCTGACCCCGAGGGTAGCAGCACCCACCAAGAGGAGCAGGGCTGGAGGATGCTCCGCGGGGCCACCTGCTCACCCTGTGTCTCTTTGCCTCTCCCTCGGCCAGTACAAGGCCAGCTACAGCCGTCACTTCATCTCTCCAGATAAACAAGAGCGCCAAGATAAAGAAATCTTCCGGCAGAACATGAAGAGGCGGCTGGAGACCTTCAAGTCCACCAAGCACAACATCTGCTCCTCCAAGAGCAAGGCCAGGCTGAAGGAAAAGGGCAGGAAAAAGGCAAGTGCTCCTCAACCTCCTGCTCCTTCCCTAGCTCTGAGATCTGGCCTCTCCCAGGCTGCAGACAGAGAGGTCCTTTGGGGTGGAGGTGAGGTGCTGCGGAACATCAGCACCTCCAGAGCCAAGGGGGAGAGCAGCTCATCTCACCTCAGTCCTGCGTACACGCAGGTGTTGTGTGTCCACGTGTCTTCCCCCATGCCAGCTCTGCTAGGGGATGGCTTTTCCCTGGGCAAAGTGGTCCCAAGTCCTGGAGAAGCCCCATGTTTTCTTTTCAAGAGTGCTCAGCATAAAGCAGCCAGAATGCTGGTACAGAACCAGGCTCAGAAGTGTGGCACTGCACCTTCAGTGGAGCCTCAGGTGGCTTTTGAAGGCTTTTGAAGCCGTTGCAGCTGAGCTGTTGTTGTAGGGTCGTGAAGACATGATGCCCAAGGACTAGGAACCACTTCCTGCCGGCTGCCATCTAGCTGGGGTGGGAATCACGTCCCCAGGGTCACTCAGGCTCCCAGGGCCACCTGGGCTGGGGTTAGGGGTTTGCACGGGGCAGGTCCCAGCCTGTCCCTCTTCCTTTGCAGAAGAACACCTCTCTGAGCAGCGAGGCGCCCAACGGGAAGACACACAGAAACATCCCCTGGCAGGAGGCGGGTAAGGCTGGTGACAGACGAGGTCCTGGCAAGGTGACCTGGTGGGGTGGGATGGGAGAAGCTCGCTGTGCCTGCCTGCTGCCAGCTCGGTGGCATGATAGCACTCAGGGTAGTCCTAGCACAAGTCCTTCTCCCATGGGTGCAGTCCTTCCCCCACAGGGTGCCCCATGCTCCAAACCAACTCCCTCCATCTGGCTGCAGCTCCTGTCCTGGTGATGGTCAGCTCAGAGGAAGAGGAGAGCGATAGCTCAGAGACGGAGAAAGAGGATGATGAAGGGATTGTGTTCATCGCTCGAGCCACTGATGAGGTCCTGCAGGGAAAGACAACTCCTGGTAGGCACCAATGCTCCTACACCAGGACAGCTGCTATTGGGTGGATTGTCCTTCCTCCACCTGGGGGGCAAAGTTGCCTTGGCCTGGGCAACCAAAGCCAGCAGAGCATGAATGGGAGAATCACTGTTCTCCGTGGTTCTGGAGGCACGGCAGAGCCTCCCTGGTGGCTCCTGCATCCCTGGGCCTGCTGGCCATTCATTAGTGGTTGGTTCTGCAGTGTTACAGGGCCCATGGAGAGAGCAAGAGCTGTGCAAGGTCCCTCTCACTGTCCCTTCTTCTCCATCCCCAGGCAGCCTGGACGTCTGCCCCAGCCCCTGCATCATCCCACCATCGCCCACCTTGGCAGAGAAGGAGCTGCCGTGGAAAGGAGACCAGGCTGATCTAGCTGTTTACATCTCCTCGGAGACCACCAAAATTGTGCCAGTGGATATGCAGAAGGCGTGGAACCAAAGCATCTCCTCTCTGGAGAGCATCGCTTCCCCCCCAGGCATCGAGAGCGGACCTCAGCACAGGAGATTCGCTTGCCCCGTGCTGGAGGAGCAACCCCAGTCTGCGAGCCAGGTGACACCAGAGCAGAGCTCCTGCTTCCAGTTCCCCAGCCACATCTCTAAGAGCGGCCGGTCACAGAGTGACAGCAGCCCGGATGGCGCTGAGCAGCAGGAGCTGCAACCTTTGATGGCCACGGAGGAGCAGGGCAAGATGTTGCCCACCACGGAGCCCAGATGGCTGATGTTCAACAGATCGAGCCACCTCTGAGGCAGCCTGTGGATGGGGAAGGGACTGGGGGCTGCGGACAGGCTGTGACCCACTGACCGCTCTGCTGTCTTGCTTTGTAAAGTTTGTGTGTGTCTCCATAAAGTCCAGGAGATCCTGGTACTCCTCCCGGAGCTGCACTCCAAGGTGGGCTTTGCCCACTGATGCAAAACTGGTCAATAATTGGGCTTTGTGCTGTGACAGCAGATACCAGCCCATGTCCACCTAAGGAGGCTCAGACCCCAAACCTCTTTCTTCTTCTCTGGTCTCCACACGTCTTCACAGCACTGGGAGGCCAGAGATGTTCCTCCCAGGGCTGGGATCCCAGCTGGACTTGATCTCATCGTGGCTGTGCCACCCTGAGATGTGTGGATGCTGGCTTATGGGCCGTGGCTGCTCGCAGATGATCTCCAGCCTGGCTGTGAGTTAGGAGACCTCCGGGGAGAGGGCTGGGAACAGCAGATGGTGAATGAGAGCCCATCCACGTACAGCAACCGAGCCATTGACTTCAAGGTGGCTACAGTGCTGGTTCCTCACAGCATGCATGGAGCTCAGCTGGCAGACCAGAGATGGGCTCCTTGCCACGGCAGCTCTGCGTTCCTTGGGTCACAGAGGCAAGGCCATGACCTTCTCAGGACTGGGAGCAGTGCTCCCGGGGTTTGGCTCCACCAGGAGCCAGCCTCGTGAACCTGTACGCACAGAGACTCCTCTCGCAGCCAACCTGCTGTGCCAGCATCACGCCTCTTGGCTGGATGTGTTCCCAAGAGCTGTGGGCTTCAGCCTCCTGGCTTTGCTAGGAGGCAGCTGCCCTGCACAAGCATGCTTGGTCTCCATCCTGCCCACATCCCAGTCCCTCCAGCCGCCTGGGGCCCATCAGCTGGGAGGGCTGGTCCTGGTGCGAGGAGTGGAGTGGGCAGCAGGTATGAATGTACGACAGGAACAGGGGTGATGGGAGAGAGCTGAGTGTA
Source organism: Eurystomus gularis (assembly GCA_013400335.1). NCBI lineage: Eukaryota > Metazoa > Chordata > Aves > Coraciiformes > Coraciidae > Eurystomus > Eurystomus gularis. Next base: position 169,676 of record VZZY01001699.1, read on the forward strand.
TCTTCCAAGATTTGTCCTCACCACCCGCCTGCCAGCCACCCCTGGACCCTCCTGAGAGGGTGGTGGGAACTGGTGGCAATGGCCCACACATCCTGGTGTGACCCCAAGGGCTGAGAATTACTCCTCAAGAACAGCTCAAAATGTAAAGCTCAGCACGGCAGCTGGACACCAGCAATGTGGGAGGGTCAGGGATGCTCCTTCTGGAGAAGAGTGGGCCTTTTGGCTCTCAGTGTCCCAAAGGAGGTAATTAATTGTCTGTCCCAGCTATGTGGGGTGCTGAGACAGCACGTGTCAAGGGGACACTTGGGGGCACCGGGTGAGTGAGGCCATCGTGGGGCAAGCGAGCTGGTGGTACCCCTCGGTACTGTCAGCAAGGCTTGGCAAAGGCCGTTCTGCTCCGTACGTGTCCCACCAGACCAGCATGAGGTTTTTAAATGGTTTTTATATCGTTTTGCATTTCTGGTATGCCTTATTCTGGTTTTGATTTCTGATCTTAGGCCATCCTAAGTCTCTAGCTGGGCCAGTGTTTCCTGTAGCCATGGGCACCACAAATGACTCTGGACTTAATATCTTATTTGCAAGAATCTTGTTTTAATGTGAAAATAAATGCAGAGTATTTTGTAATGTTCAATAAATCAGAGTTGGAGCAGGCGTGGTGGTCTGGTCTCTGCAGCTCCTGGTTGGGTTGTCCCTCACCAGCACTGCATCCCTGTGCCTTTCTGTTCTCCTCCACCTGAGGCCACAGCCCCCTTCTCACACTCGCTGTGTCCCACTGGATTTCCTCGTGTGGAAAACGTGAAATTCTTTCCGATGAGAAGCTTGCCTGCAGCTGTCGTCAGGCCAGCAAGAGGGTGGTGGGAAGCTGCTGGGAGCCCAGGTCTTCCCCTGTCCGTGCTGCCTCTTCCTTTGCCAAAAATATGGTTCAGATGGGTCTCAGGGAACCTCCCTGCATCGGTGTGCGCTGGCTTTGCTCTGCCCTCCATCTACTTCTCCTAAAGGAGAGTCCACGTGCTTTGTGTGTTTCACAGGATGGATGTTTGGCTTGTACTCAATCCAACATCTACCATCACACCAGGTCCTTGTTGGCAGGATCCCTACACAGCTTCCTACCCCTGTGGACCCTGTGGGTCCCTCTGGAAGCTCTTGCTCCTCCCGACATTTCCCACCTGCCTCATCCCACCGCCCAGCGATGCCGTGGTGGCCAAGCCGTGCTCTGCGTGCCGGGTCTCGGTGCCAATGTTTCCCACCAACTCGATCGCCTTGGCACGGCGCCAGGCTGTCTTCTTGGAAGTGGTGGGTCTGCGGCATTCCTCAGAGGAGGAAAAGCAGATGTCTCGGCTTTGGGAAGCACTGGGGCTGGTTGCTGCTGTCTCGGGTGGCGAGCTGAGCGTGGCAGCTCCTCTATGTGCAGGCTTTCCATGCCACAAGCTCAGAGCCCTCTCTTCCCACCCTCAACCCCAGCCATGGTGTGACCAGGGGTGGTGGCTCCTACTCTACCCTTCCCACAGGGTTTGATCAGTTTACTCTCAGAATCTCTGCGTTTCATTTCACAGGGAGAGAGAGGAGGCACGGGGCTGCTCCGGCCCTTCCAGCTCAGCACCGAGCCGCCTCTTGGAGCCTAAAAATACTGAAGTGCTTCAGTGGAAAAACACAAGAATGAGGCCAAACCACGAGAACATGCGCCCAGACCTCTGCTTCTCCAGGACAGAGTAAGGCATAAGAAAAGGAGCTGCTTGTCGGCCTGTAACCCAGAAGATCCAACCCTCTGACTGTTACCATAAGCAACCCCATCCTGGAGCTGCCCGACTTATCGCAGACCTGTCATTTTGCATGCAAGCTTCTCCTCAGAGCCTGCCATTAGGCTTGCACGTTTTTTCCACCGTACTTTACTTTCTCCGATGCTCAGCTCCTCCAGTTTCTACGTGGTACCAGAAACTGTGAAGTCAGCAGAGGATATATGACAGCTCTGGATGGAACAGGGGAAGCCGCTGGATGGAAGGTCCAAGCTGTGGGTGATGGATTGGTGTTGGCCGTCTCCCAAGTCAGCTAAGCAGCGGTGTTGTCATCTTAAATTTTTAAGTCGTCTTAAAAGCACCACCCCACCATTGCACAATGCCTGATGGAGCACCAGGTAAATTATAAGCTGGAATGGGCTCGGGAGGTCCTGTGGTCCAACCCTGGCTCCACACAGGGCTGGTGGCAAAGCTATGGCAAGTAGCTCAGAGCCTTTTCTAGCTGGGCTTGAAAAGTCCTTGAGGATGTGGCCAGCAGGGTCAGGGAGGGGATCCTGCCCCTCTGCTCTGCTCTGTGAGACGTGGACCTGGTGGAGCGGGGCCACAGGAGGCCCCAGCAATGATGGGAGGGCTGGAAGCCCTCTGCTGGGAGGCCAGGCTGGGAGAGTTGGGCTTGTTCAGTCTGGAGAAGAGAAGGCTCCAGGGAGACCTTCTGGTGGCCGTGGGAGATGCCCCATCCCTGGAACCATTGCAGGTGAGGTTGGCCGGGGCTCTGAGCAACCTGCTCCAGTTGCAGATGTCCCTGCTCCCTGCAGGACCTTTAAAGGTCCCTTCCAACCCATTCTGTGATTCTGTGATTCATTCCATCTGTGCGATGTCACCCTGTCCCAGAGCCACACCATGGCTGCAGCACTCGAATAGAATGACTTTCTCCTTATGCCCAGTGAGAACCTCCCGTGGTGCAGACTTGTTGCCGTGGCCTCTTGTCCTTTCAAGTGTGTCTCTGAGAAGAGCTGGGCTCTAGTTTCTCTGTGCCCCCCTGTAGGTAGCTCTTGTCTGTGCCTTGTCTTCCTAAAGCTGGTTCTTTCTGAGCTAGCTATCTATACCTCCTTCTGAGGAGCCCCAAACTGGAGCTAGTGCCCAGCTGTCTCACAGGCACCACGTCAAGAGGAATGATCATCTCCTTAACCCTGCCAGCTTCGTGTTCTCCAGCGCAACAAGGGCATTGTTGAGTCATGGGCAACCTTGTGTGATTTCTCATTCTGCTCTATTTCTGGAGCACTTCTGATGCCCTCGTGTGATGTTTTCACAATGGCTTGTACAGGCACAAGTGGTGGGAAGCTGGTGAATGGGAGCCCAGCTTCTCACAGCCCACTTGGCCCCAGCAAGCACAAAGCATGGTGGAGGCTGGGGCCACGCTCACATTTTCACGGAGAGCAGCAGGGAGGGAAACGCAGGAGAATTCAGGAGAGGTGTTCAGTCTGATTGTATCTGATAGACAGGTTTTGGAGACACATCAGTCTGTTCTTTGCTCCTTCCTGCTCCTGTCCTTCTGTCCAAGCATCCGTCTCACCTGGATACAGACTGAACATCTCTCTTGAGTTCTCCTGCTCTTTGCACGTGAAGGAGCCATCCCTGCTTGCTCCCTGCTGTCACTGGGAGCCTCCTCTGCTTGTTGGATGAAGGGAACGATCCATTTTCACTCCGGCATTACCTCTGGAGGGGTGGATACCAGCCCCGGTCCTGCTCTGCTTCACGCTGGTGAAGTTGTGCAGATGTAGCTGGGCTGATGGGAGGCGAGTGGCTGGTGACGGAGCCAGGATCCATCGGCAGCCGGGGCGGATAATGAGGAACAGATTTGCGCTGGGCAGCGGTTCCCATGCTGCGTTCCAGGGCAGAGCAGCCAGGATGGGAGAGCCTTTGTGCTTCGTGCTGCGCCCAGCCAGCCCCTCGTCTCGCCCGTGGCTCCTCGCCGTCCGCCCGCAGTGAGCGTCCCCGGGCTGCACGTAGAGCTGGGCACCCCAGGAGGCTCTCCGTGGGGTGGAGAACAAGCTGCAGCGTGGACAGGCTGAGGAACAGACAAGATTAGTGGGGTCTTTAGGTGGTTCAGCTTTCCCTGCTTTTGCCCAGAGGAGCAAACGTGGCTGTGGGACTCTGTGTCCTGGAGGACTGCGTGGCCAGGCTGCTGCTCCTGGGAACTCTTGCAGAACAGCCAGGATGGATGCCAGCATGGCAGGGGCTTTGATTTTATGAGTAGCCCAGATCCTAGAGTTGTGGTCTTCCCCACAGCCAAGAGCTGTTCCTCACAGCCGCGGGGAAGACCAAGATCCCTGAAGAAGCCAACTGCGGTCCTCTCACCTCACCTTCTCCTGGCATCCAGTGCTGCGCTCCTGGAAGGTAAATGAAACCTGTGGTGGGTTAGTTGGAGAGGGAGGGTGCTGAGGACACTCTGGGATGGTGGCCACCAGCCTAGCTGGTCTGGTCTACATCACACCACAAGTTGTCCTAAGCTTGTGGGCAGCTTGAAGGAGCCAGGGTGCCCCATCTGCTTGCCGTGGGGTTTTGGTGGAGACCAGCAGAAGGTCTGCTGTGTTTGTGCTTTCCTCCCTGCCCATGCACAAGCTTGGAACCCAGCTGAGCCCATGCTGCTGCAGTCAGACAGTCGGCATGTGGGTCCCCAGTGGTTTTGGGGCTCAGAGGCTCTTGCAGGCTCATCATAGAATCATTTTGGTTGGAAGAGACCTTCAAGATCGTGGGCTCAGGGCTGCCCTGAGAAACTTCCTCTAGGCATGGCTGGTGCTGGGACCACGCAAGAATCACTCATGCAGGGGTCACCTCTTCCACATGTCTCCTGGACACTTCGGGTCCTGCCTTGCTCCCTCAGAAAGCCCCATCTCCCAAAGCCAGGAGATTCTCTTGTCTACCATGTTATGTGCATGTAGATAGATATATTTTCAGGAGGCATCTCTACCTTCTCCTGTTCATGGAGAAAGCTGGCAAAAGCCTCCAAAAGGTGCCCCAGAAACATGAAAAACCAGAGCCAGCCACTATGGGGGCCAAGAACGGTTACATTTCCACATGCCGTGGTGCAGGGCTGGCTGATGAAGGACCATGAGTGGTGTTTGACGGGACGGGAGGACTCTTGAGGAGCAGGTTGTTGATGGACGGTTAATTGGTGACCCTCGTTAGGCTCACTCCGCTCTTTTCTCCTGCTAGGGAACACCAAAAAATGGGGGTTTGGGTGGTTTTTTTTTTTTTTTGCTTAGCAAAAGTAGCTTTTGAAGCACACAGGGAATTCTGGAAGCAAGCAGAGCCTCAGGAGCGCACTGAAGAGCGAGGAGAGCCCAGCAGCTCCCTCACCGCGGATTTCTTTATTTAATCAAGTGGCGCTGGACCAAAACTCACCAAAATTACCCCAAAAACCGCTGGAAAGGATGGGGGGGGACACACACACAACCACCCTTGGGGAGCCAGAGGCCTGTTGCTTAAGGGTGGAGGGGGCCCCCCCCCTTTTCCCATGAGGGGTTTGGGGGGGGGGACACACACACTCCCGGAGAACCCC